>WNWK01006864.1:0-100561 GCA_009830355.1 Cherax destructor
CCACCACCCTCTTTAAAACCCCCCCCCCACTCTTTAAAACTGTCACCACCACCACTCCATTAACCTGCCATCCCACCACTACTTTAACACCCACCACCACCACTACTATTAACCCCCGCCACCACCCCACTACTATTAACCTGTCCCACCACCACTACTTTAACCTGTCCCACCACCACTACTTTAACACTGTCACCACCACCACTCTATTAACACTGCCCCACCACCACTACTATTAACACTGCCACCACCACTACTATTAACACTGCCACCACCACTACTATTAACACTGCCACCACTACTACTAACACAAATGCTACTACCATTACCACTACCTCAAACACTACATTACTGTTTCCTATACCACTGCCCCATCTAATTCCATTATTATTAAAGCGACTATAGACACCGCTATTACTACTATTAGTAGTAATACTAGTACTATTACCATTACTACTACTTTCAATACTAGTACTAGTACTATTACTATTACTTTCAATACTAGTACTAGTACTATTACTACAACTTTCAATACTAGTACAAGTACTATTACTACTACTTTCAATACTAGTACTAGTACTATTACTACAACTTTCAATACTAGTACAAGTACTATTACTACTACTTTCAATACTAGTACTAGTACTATTACTACAACTTTCAATACTAGTACAAGTACTATTACTACTACTTTCAATACTAGTACTAGTACTATTACTACTACTTTCAATACTAGTACTAGTACTATTACTTTCAATACTAGTACTGCTACTAGTGCTGTTGCTGCTGCTGCTGCTGCCATCGGCACTACTACTACTACTACTGCAGCTATCGCCTCCTACTACTACTACTACTAATAATAATAATAATAATAATACAGCCGCTGTTGTTCCTATCTCTACTACTGCTAATACTACTACTGCTATTACTGCTGCTGCTGCTACCACCTCTAATAAAACAAAATATAAGATATTTGGCATAAATTCTTCAGTCAGTAAGAAGAAAGAAAATGAATGGTTACTGTTTATAAATATTTAAGCCGTGAGATAACCTCAAATCTTAACAAAAATGTTTTATCCTACTAAAATTGTTATATATATATATATATATATATATATATATATATATATATATATATATATATATATATATAGTATATATAATAGTTTTAGTAATACAAAATTTTTAACACTAATATTTTTTTTTACCTTTGAAGGCATATGGTCAGCCAATATATGGCTCGCGATACTGGAGAGTTTACCTGGAGAGAATTCCAGGGGTCAACGCCCCCGCGGCCCGGTCTGTGTCAAGGCCTCATGTTGACCTAGAGCCTGATAAACCAGGCTGTTACTGCTGGCCGCACGCAGTCCAACGTACGAGCCACAGCCAGGCTGGTCAGGTACCGACTTTAGGTGCCTGTCCAGTGCCTGCTTGAAGACAGCCAGGGGTTTGTTGGTAATCCCCCTTATGTATGCTGGGAGGCAGTTGAACAATCTTGGGCACCTGACACTTATTGTGTTGTCCCTCAACGTGCTAGTGGCACCCCTGCTTTTCATTGGGGGGATGTTACATCACCTGCCGAGTCAGACATGGCATTACCAGCAGTGGTATTGTCTGATTTAATTGAATTATCATTGGCTAAATCTATATTAATGTTTACGCATGTGTATCTCTAAGACACCTGTATGTCAACACCTGGTGGTCGTCAACACCTGGTGGTCGTCAACATGTATGTATCCTTAACACGTGCGTTTTCTAGACTATTGTAAAAAGTTTTGTACATTTATATTTACAAACACACACACACACACACACACACACACACACACACACACACACACACACACATGAGGATCGGAGAAGGGCAAAGAAGACCGCTGACAGAGTACAAGCTAGGCGGACAAAGGCTACAAACCTCGGCAAAGGAGAAAGACCTTGGAGTGAGTATAACGCCAAGCACGTCTCCGGAGGCACACATCAACCAGATAACTGCGGCAGCATATGGGCGACTGGCAAACCTAAGATTAGCGTTCCGTTACCTTAACAAGGAACCGTTCAAGACACTGTATACCGTGTACGTCAGGCCCATACTAGAATATGCAGCACCAGTCTGGAACCCACACCTGGTCAAGCACGTAAAGAAACTAGAGAAAGTGCAAAGGTTTGCGACAAGGTTAGTTCCACAACTCAGGGGTCTGTCTTATGAAGAAAGATTGAGGGAAATAGGACTAACAACACTGGAGGAAAGAAGGGTCAGAGGAGACATGATAACGACATACAAAATACTGCGGGGAATTGACAAGGTAGACAGTGACAGGATGTTTCAGAGAGGGAACACAGAAACAAGGGGACACAACTGGAAGCTGAAGACTCAGATGAGTCAAAGGGATGTCAGGAAGCATTTCTTCAGCCACAGAGTAGTCAGGAAGTGGAATAGTCTAGAGAAAGATATAGTGGAGGCAGGAACCATACATAGTTTTAAGACAAGGTATGATAAAGCTCATGGAGCAGGGAGAGCAGAGACCCAGTAGCAGACAGCGAAGAGGCGGGGCCAGGAGCTGAGTCTCGACCCCTGCAACCACAATTAGGTGAGTACAATTAGGTGAGTACACAGGAGAATAAGGAGAGCAGTCGTAGAGCCAGAAATGAATATGCACAGGTAAGAAGGGAGGCCCAACGACAATATGTAAATGACATAGCAGCGAAAGCCAAATCTGACCCAAAGCTGTTGTACAGCCACATCAGGAGGAAAACAACAGTCAAGGACCAGGTGATCAGGCTAAGGAGGAAGGAGGAGAGATCACAAGAAACGACCGCGAAGTATGTGAGGAACTCAACATGAGATTCAAAGAAGTGTTCACAGAGGAGACAGAAAGGGTACACCACCAAGTGCTGGACAGAATACATGCAACTGAGGAAGAAGTGAAGAGGCTACTGAGTGAGCTAGATACCTCAAAGGTGATGGGGCCAGACAACATCTCTCCATGGGTCCTGAGAGAGGGAGCACAAGCGCTATGTGTACCCCTAACAACAATATTCAACACATCTATCGAAACAGGGAGACTACCTGAGGTATGGAAGACAGCAAATGTAGTCAAAATTTAAAAAAAAGGAGACAGACATGAAGCACTAAACTACAGACCAGTGTCACTGACATGTATAGTATGCAAAGTCATGGAGAAGATTATCAGGAGAAGAGTGGTGGAACACCTAGAAAGGAATGAGCTTATCAACAACGGCCAACACGGTTTCAGGGACGGGAAATCGTGTGTCACAAACCTACTGGAGTTCTATGACAGGGTGACAGCAGTAAGACAAGAGAGAGAGAGGGGTGGGTAGATTGCATTTTCTTGGACTGTAAGAAGGCGTTTGACAGTTCCACTCAAGAGATTAGTGCAAAAGCTGGAGGACCAGGCAGAACTACAAAGGGATCTGGACAGGCTGCAAGCCTGGTCCAGCAATTGGCTCCTGGAATTCAACCCCACCAAGTGCAAAGTTATGAAGATTGGGGAAGAGCAAAGAGGACCGCAGACGGAGTACAGTCTAGGGGGACAGAGACTACAAACCTCAATCAAGGAAAAAGATCTTGGGGTAAGTATAACACCAGGCACATCTCCTGAGGCGTACATCAACCAAATAACTGCTGCAGCATATGGGCGCCTAGCAAACCTAAGAACAGCTTTCCGACATCTTAATAAGGAATCGTTCAGGACCCTGTACACTGTGTACGTTAGGTCCATATTGGAGTATGCAGCACCAGTTTGGAACCCACACCTAGCCTGTTGCGTGGGTCTTGAGAGAGATATATAGGAGGTCAAAGATACTCCTTGTTGGATGGTTACGGTATATTTACAGTAAGTGAAGGAGAGTCCAGCCACACCGTCTGTCTCCCTCTTAGGTCTAACGCTAGTGAGACAGTCCGCCTATGTGAGGCTGTGCACATGCGCTGAGCCTCTGACGTCAGCGGGTACCGTGACGTCACACGCAAAGGGACCAGCTGTATAAGTGGGATAATGCTGAATGCTGGTACACTACACAGTGTACATATGATACTGATACGACAAGCCAAGCACGTAAAGAAACTAGATAAAGTGCAAAGGTTTGCAACAAGACTAGTCCCGGAGCTAAGGGGTATGGCCTACGAGGAGAGGTTAAGGGAAATCGACCTGACGACACTGGAGGACAGGAGAGATAGGGGGAACATGATAACGACATATAAAATACTGAGAGGAATTGACAAGGTGGACAGAGACAGAATGTTCCAGCGATGGGACACAGCAACAAGGGGACACAGTTGGAAGTTGAAGACTCAGATGAATCACAGGAAGTGGAATAGTTCGGGAAGCGATGTAGTGGAGGCAGGATCCATTCATAGCTTTAAGAAGAGGTATGATAAAGCTCATAGCGCAGGGAGAGTGACCCAGTAGAGGCCAGTGAAGAGGCGGGGCCAAGAGCTATGAATCGACCCCTGCAACCACAACTAGGTGAGTACACACACACACACTCACACAACGACATATAAAATACTGAGAGGAATGAACAAGGTGGGCTGAGACAGGATGTTCCAGAGATGAGACACAGCAACAAGGGGTCACAAATGGAAGGTGAAGACTCATATGAATCACAGGGATCTTAAGAAGTATTTCTCCAGTCACAGAGTTGTCAGGAAGTGGAACAGTCTGGAAAGCGATGTAGTGGAAGCAGGATCCATACATAGATTTAAGAAGGCTCATGGAGCAGGGAGAGAGTGGACCTAGTAGCGACCAGTGAAGAGGCGGCGCCAGGAGCTATGAATCGACCACTGCAACCACAATTAGGCGAGTGCACACACACGCGCATGCACACGCACGCACATACACACACACACGCATGCACACGCACGCACGCACACACGCCGGTGACGAGTGGGGTTTCACAGGGGTCAGTCCTAGGACCGGTGCTGTTTCTGGTATTTGTGAACGACATGACGGAAGGAATAGACTCTGAAGTGTCCCTGTTTGCAGATGATGTGAAGTTGATGAGAAGAATTCAATCGGACGAGGACCAGGCAGAACTACAAAGGGATCTGGACAGGCTGCAAGCCTGGTCCAGAAATTGGCTCCTGGAGTTCAACCCCACCAAGAGCAAAGTCATGAAGATTGGGGAAGGGCAAAGAAGACCGCAGACGGAGTACAGTCTAGGGGGACAGAGACTACAAACCTCAATCAAGGAAAAAGATCTTGGGGTGAGGATAACACCAGGTACATCTCCTGAGGCGCACATCAACCAAATAACTGCTGCAGCATACGGGCGCCTAGCAAACCTAAGAACAGCATTCCGACATCTTAATAAGGAATCGTTCAGGACCCTGTACACTGTGTACGTTATGCCCATATTGGAGTATGCAGCACCAGTTTGGAACTCACACCTAGCCAAGCACGTAAAGAAACTAGATAAAGTGCAAAGGTTTGCAACAAGACTAGTCCCGGAGCTAAGGGGTATGTCCTACGAGGAGAGGTTAAGGGAAATCGACCGGACGACACTGGAGGACAGGAGAGAAAGGGGGGACATGATAACGACATATAAAATACTGAGAGGAATTGACAAGGTGGACAGACAATGTTCCAGGGATGGGACACAACAACAAGGGGACACAGTTGGAAATTGAAAACTCGGATGAATCACAGGGATGTTAGGAAGTATTTCTTCAGTCACAGAGTGGTCAGGAAGTGGAATAGTTTGGGAAGCGATGTAGTGGAGGCAGGATCCATTCCTAGCTTTAAGAAGAGGTATGACAAAGCTCATGGCGGGGGAGAGTGACCCCGTAGAGGCCAGTGAAGAGGTGGGACCAGGAGCTATGACTCGACCCCTGCAACCAAAACTAGGTGAGTACAACTAGGTGAGTACACACACACAGCAGACAGAGTATAGGCTAGGTGGTAAAAAACTGCAAACCTCGCTCAAGGAGAAAGATCTTGGGGTGAGTATAACACCAAGCACGTCTCCGGAAGCACACATCAACCAGATAACTGCTGCAGCATACGGGCGACTGGCAAACCTGAGAACAGCGTTCCGATACCTTAGTAAGGAATCGTTCAAGACACTGTTCACCGTGTACGTCAGGCCGATACTAGAGAATGCAGCACCAGTTTGGAACCCATACCTAGTCAAGCACGTCAAGAAATTAGAGAAAGTGCAAAGGTTTGCGACAAGGTTAGTTCCAGAGCTAAGGGGAATGTCCTACGAAGAAAGGTTAAGGGAAATCGGCCTGACAACACTGGAGGACAGGAGGGTTAGGGGAGACATGATAACGACATACAAAATACTGCGTGGAATAGACAAGGTAGATAGAGACAGGATGTTCCAGAAAGGGGACACATAAACAAGGGGGTCACAATTGGAAGTTGAAGACTCAGATGAGTCAAAGGGATGTTAGGAAGTATTTCTTCAGCCATAGAGTAGTCAGGAAGTGGAATAGTCTAGCAAGTGATGTAGTGGAGTCAGGAACCATACATAGCTCATGGAGCAGGGAGCGAAGGGACCTGCGGGGCCAGGAGCTGAGTCTCGACTCCTGCAACCTCAATCTTGCGTCCCTAAGCCAGACACAGGGTTTTTCGTAAGATAAGATTTCTTCGGATTTTTAACCCCGGAGGGTTAGCCACCGAGGATAACCCAAGAAAGTCAGTGCGTCATCGAGGACTGTCTGTCTTATTTCCATTGTGGTCCTCAATCTTGTCCCCCAGGATGCGACCCACACCAGTCAACACCCAGGTTACCTATTTGCTGCTAGGTGAACATGACAACAGGTGTAAGGAAACACGTCGAAATGTTTCCACCCCGCCGGGAATCGAACCCGTGCCCTCCGTGCGTTAAGCGAGAGCTCAAGCCACCAGACCACCGGGGCGCCCGGTGTGGTTCGATTTACATTTTTACTTACCAAATAGTATAGGTTCAGTTGTCCCCTCGATGAAGTGGTAGTTTACTATCAATTAATCAATGGCTACTATGCCAAAAATAGTGCTTAGGCTGCATCCTTTGGTGTTAGAGGGCGTTAGGAGACTTCTTAGATGTTAGGAGGCTTGCTCACACCTCCCTCCTCGCCCAAGATTCAACCGTGGTAGTTCCGATTGTGAACCAAACCTGCTACCCCAAGGTAGCAGACATTTAAGTGAGAATAAATAGGAAGCGCGTCTGTCTGGCGCTCAGCAGACGGAGGATCAAGCCTCCACAACGTCTTGCGCAGAATGACCAACATACGTTTAGTGCTTAAAATGACTTCTTGTTCTTGTTCTTGTTCTTGTTCTTGTTCTTCTTCTTCTTCTTCTTCTTCTTCTTCTTCTTCTTATTATTATTATTATTATTATTATTATTATTATTATTATTATTATTATTATTATTATTATTATTATTATTATTATTATTATTATTATTATTATTGAGTAGTAGTAACTTCACTACACAACACTGAAGTAACCTTTACTACACAACATTGTAGCAACATTCACTACACAACACTGTAGCAACATTCACTACACAACACTGTAGCAACATTCACTACACAACACTGTAGCAACATTCACTACACAACACTGTAGCAACATTCACTACACAACATTGTAGCAATATTTACTACACAACACTGAAGTAACATTCACTACTCAACATTGAAGTAACCTTCAATACACAACATTGAAGTAACATTCACTACACAATAATGTAGTAACATTCACTACACAACACTGAAGTAACATTCACTACACAACACTGAAGTAACATTCAATACACAACACTGAAGTAACATTCACTACACAACACTGAAGTAACATTCATTACACAACATTGAAGTAACATTCACTACACAACACTGAAGTAACATTCACTACACAACATTGAAGTAACATTCACTACACAACATTGAAGTAACATTCACTACACAACATTGAAGTAACATTCACTACACAACACTGAAGTAACATTCACTACACAACACTGAAGTAACATTCACTACACAACATTGAAGTAACATTCACTAAACAACATTGAAGTAACATTCACTACACAACACTGAAGTAACATTCACTACACAACATTGAAGTAACATTCACTACACAACATTGAAGTAACATTCACTACACAACATTGAAGTAACATTCACTACACAACATTGAAGTAACATTCACTACACAACACTGAAGTAACATTCACTACACAACATTGAAGTAACATTCACTACACAACATTGAAGTAACATTCACTACACAACATTGAAGTAACATTCACTACACAACATTGAAGTAACATTCACTACACAACATTGAAGTAACATTCACTACACAACATTGAAGTAACATTCACTACACAACACTGAAGTAACATTCACTACACAACATTGAAGTAACATTCACTACACAACACTGAAGTAACATTCATTACACAACATTGAAGTAACATTCACTACACAACATTGAAGTAACATTCACTACACAACACTGAAGTAACATTCACTACACAACATTGAAGTAACATTCACTACACATTGTTGTTGTAGGTTCGCCGGTATGTCCGGCCCGGGTCTTCTCCAAATGGTGACCCGGCCTTCACTACACAACATTGAAGTAACATTCACTACACAACATTGAAGTAACATTCACTACACAACATTGAAGTAACATTCACTACACAACATTGAAGTAACATTCACTACACAACATTGAAGTAACATTCACTACACAACATTGAAGTAACATTCACTACACAACATTGAAGTAACATTCACTACACAACATTGAAGTAACATTCACTTCACAACACTGAAGTAACATTCACTACACAACATTGAAGTAACATTCACTACACAACACTGAAGTAACATTCACTACACAACATTGAAGTAACATTCACTACACAACATTGAAGTAACATTCACTACACAACACTGAAGTAACATTCACTACACAACATTGAAGTAATCTTTAACACACACAACCTAGCTAATTTTCACTAACAAACAATATATATTAGCAGACGTTATTAGGTGTTTCTGCACGAATTTGTAAGCAAAACTTTAAAATCTTGCGAGAAATTTCAAAATCATATAAATACATTGGCATTAGTAAAGGACAGCCGAGGTGATCCTAGTGACAATGGAGGAGGAAGTCTTCGATAAACGCTCTCCAGCTGAAATCCGAAGAGAATTGTTTTTTATATCGCTGAATTTGTCAAACACACCGAGAGCCACCCTAGAATCAAGACTAATTTGAAATTTAGTGATGCAATGAAGATACAAAAGAACGACGATGATTCATCTTGCCATAGCCGTAAGATCTCTCCTTCCTTACAGGGAAAGCTGGGCGCTACTTCGGAAAATAGTGTGACGTTGTAGGATAAGATCCGCATCCTGAAAGAGAGGGTACTAACTGTTCAAGATACGCTGGACAACCAGCTCAATGATTTAGATGTTCTGAAAAATAACATAAATTTTGGCTTGACAATAACCGTCGCCCTCCATGAAGTGATCAGGAGCTCTGTGAATGATGCTGTATCCCTAAAGAAGATAATTTGCACCTCAAAGGATAGCATCACTGCCCTGCAGGAAAACATTAGCAACGCTCCTCAGAATACCTTTGCTGGCGTGATGGAGACCCGCAGCAGTCTCGTCTTTCCTCGTGCAAACCGGAAGACGCTGGGTCCTCAAAAGAGAATTGACCCAATCCTTAGGCTCGTCGAAGCAAGAAGATCAGCAACTCAAAAGTGTAGAGACCGCACGCAAGGTTAAGAAAAACTGAACGATTAATTCTCATTGATTAAATATTTAGAGTTTATGTTGTGTTTGATTCTTTTTTTGGATTGTTTGGCTTACGAAGTGTAGAATTGTTTTTTCATTTAAGTTACAACGTGGACTTGAAGCTTTATTTATTATTTTTTTTTTTACATTTTTGTATGGGCTATTGTTTTGAATCAGTTACTGTTTAATATTAATGAGGAATTAAATTATATATGAAATAAGAAAAAAACAGGAAAACACAAGAAGCAATAAAATTATTATTATAATCAAAACCAAGAGAAGCCTGAGTATACTTCTACCTCGATCTCTTGCTACCCTCTATCCCTGCACTATCCACTGTCCTGCTGCACTCCATACCCTACTAATCATCCATCTCCCTCTTACAACCCATTCTCCCTGCATCCTGCAATAACCTGCAGCGCTGTATGACCCCTGTGGTTTAGCGCTTCTATTTGATTATAATAATAAATAATATAACCCACTATGATAACATGAACACAGATACGCATGTTTATGGAGCAACTTGCAATGTGAACAGATTGACTGATGTTGTAGTGGCCAGGCTTAGGCTTGGCTACAAGTACTGACTGATGTTGTAGTGGCCAGGCTTAGGCTTGGCTACAAGTACTGACTGATGTTGTAGTGGCCAGGCTTAGGCTTGGCTACAAGTACTTCTGGCAGTTTGGGAGATACACAGATGATGATCAAACTAAATGCAAATTATGTGATCAGGCATATGGTCACTGTCTTGAACACTATGTGCTTAATTGTCCACTTATTGAGGAATATAGAGATAGACAGTATAATAACCTATGTGACATGTCAAGATATCTTATTCATGAAATAAGATGCCAGTTGTACTAAGCAAATTTCCTAAATTTGCTTGTAACAGATAATTGAAATGTAGATATAAACCCAAATGTACAATTGTTAACCCCTTTGGGGCCTAGTGCCTAGGCCTTTTGTGTATCCATATGCTCTTGCGCTACCGTCCACAGGATGGATATGGGGTGCACAATAAACTAGCCACTTCGGTGGCAAAATCTAATCTAAATCTATCCATTTGTTCTGGTGTCTGTGTGTTGTAATGTGGTGGTTTCTGTGTTGTAATGTGGTGGTGTCTGTGTTGTAATGTGATGGAGTCTGTGTTGTAATGTGATGGTGTCTGTGTTGTAATGTGATGGAGTCTGTGTTGTAATGTGATGGTGTCTGTGTTGTAATGTGGTGGTGTCTGTGTTGTAATGTGATGGTGTCTCAGCGTTGTAATGTGATGGTGTCTCAGCGTTGTAATGTGATGGTATGTGTGTTGTAATGTGGTGGTTTCTGTGTTGTAATGTGATGGAGTCTGTGTTGTAATGTGATGGTGTCTGTGTTGTAATGTGATGGTGTCTGTGTTTTAATGTGATGGTGTCTGTGTTGTAATGTGGTAGTGTCTGTGTTTTAATGTGATGGTGTCTCAGCGTTGTAATGTGATTGTGTCTCAGTGTTGTAATGGGGTGGTGTCTGTGTTGTAATGGGGTAGTGTCTGTGTTGTAATGGGGTGGTGTCTCAGTGTTGTAATGGGGTGGTATCTCAGTGTTGTAATGGGGTGGTGTCTCAGTGTTGTAATAGGGTGGTGTCTCAGTGTTGTAATGGGGTGGTGTCTCAGTGTTGTAATGGGGTGGAGTCTCAGTGTTGTAATGTGATGGAGTCTGTGTTGTAATGTGAGTTAGTTAGTTTGATATCTTTATTATGCACCCCATACCCATCCTGTGTGCGGTAGTCAAAATATTACAGAGGTACATAATGGGTCCAGGGACTGGACCTGAAAGTTTGATAGCTGAGCAAGTTACAAAGGTAATGAACTCAGATGGTCACAATCATGACAAGTTACAAAGGTATTTGCAGATTACAGAGGTATATATAGGGTCCAGAGACTGGGCCCCAAAGTTTTGATAGCTGAACAAGGTACAATGGTAATGAATTCACTAGTTACAAGGTAATGAATCATGTAAGTAAATTTACTTACGTCTGTACATGGTTGCCCTCATGAACAAATTATAAAGCAATGAGCAATCTATTAGTCTACACCCGGCCACAACTGTAATGAGTTATTGGTGCAAATTTTAATTGTTGGGTCACACACACACACACATATACATATACACATACATATATACACACACACATACACACACATACATGTATATACATACACACATACATGTATATACATACACACATACATGTATATACATACACACATACACATACACACATATATACATACACACACACACACACACGTGTAATGTGATGGTGTCTGTATTGTAATGTGATGGTGTCTGTGTTGTAATGTGGTGGTGTGTGTGTTGTTATGTGATGGTGTGTGTGTTGTAATGTGGTGGAGTCTGTGTTGTAATGTGATGGTGTCTGTGTTGTAATGTGATGGTGTCTGTGTTGTAATGTGATGGTGTCTGTGTTGTAATGTGGTCGTGTCTGTATTTTAATGTGATGGTGTCTCAGCGTTGTAATGTGATTGTGTCTCAGTGTTGTAATGGGGTGGTGTCTCAGTGTTGTAATGGGGTAGTGTCTGTGTTGTAATGGGGTGGTTTCTCAGTGTTGTAATGGGGTGGTGTCTCAGTGTTGTAATGGGGTGGTGTCTCAGTGCTGTAATGGGGTGGTGTCTCAGTGTTGTAATGGTGTGGTGTCTCAGTGTTGTAATGGGGTGGTGTCTCAGTGTTGCAATGGGGTGGTGTCTCAGTGTTGTAATGGGGTGGTGTCTCAGTGTTGTAATGGGGTGGTGTCTCAGTGTTGTAATGTGATGGTGTCTCAGTGTTGTAATGGGATGGTGTCTCAGTGTTGTGTTGTAATGTGATCGTGTCTCAGTGTTGTAATGGGGTGGTGTCTTAGTGTTGTAATGTGATGGTGTCTCAGTGTTGTAATGTGATGGTGTCCCAGTGTTGTAATGTGATGGTGTCTCAGTGTTGTAATGTGATGGTGTCTCAGTGTTGTAATGTGATGGTGTCCCAGTGTTGTAATGTGATGGTGTCTCAGTGTTGTAATGTGATGGTGTCTCAGTGTTGTAATGGGGTGGTGTCTTAGTGTTGTAATGTGATGGTGTCTCAGTGTTGTAATGTGATGGTGTCCCAGTGTTGTAATGGGGTGGTGTCTCAGTGTTGTAATGGGGTGGTGTCTCTATGTTGTAATGGGGTGGTGTCTCAGTGTTGTAATGGGATGGTGTCTCAGTGTTGTGTTGTAATGTGATCGTGTCTCAGTGTTGTAATGGGGTGGTGTCTTAGTGTTGTAATGTGATGGTGTCTCAGTGTTGTAATGTGATGGTGTCCCAGTGTTGTAATGTGATGGTGTCTCAGTGTTGTAATGTGATGGTGTCTCAGTGTTGTAATGGGGTGGTGTCTTAGTGTTGTAATGAGGTGGTGTCTCAGTGTTGTAATGTGATGGTGTCTCAGTGTTGTAATGGGATGGTGTCTCAGTGTTGTGTTGTAATGTGATCGTGTCTCAGTGTTGTAATGGGGTGGTGTCTTAGTGTTGTAATGTGATGGTGTCTCAGTGTTGTAATGTGATGGTGTCCCAGTGTTGTAATGTGATGGTGTCTCAGTGTTGTAATGTGATGGTGTCTCAGTGTTGTAATGGGGTGGTGTCTTAGTGTTGTAATGTGATGGTGTCTCAGTGTTGTAATGTGATGGTGTCCCAGTGTTGTAATGTGATGGTGTCCCAGTGTTGTAATGTGATGGTGTCCCAGTGTTGTAATGGGGTGGTGTCTCTATGTTGTAATGGGGTGGTGTCTCTATGTTGTAATGGGGTGGTGTCTCATTGTTGTAATGGGGTGATGTTCTTGTGCTCTAACGTGTTAGTGTTCCCACATTGGCAACTTCACTAAGTGGTACTCTTAACGTGGTACTCGTAATCAAGTTACCTTTAGTACTCACGCCAGTCACACCTTGTTGGAAAACTCAAATTATTGTCACGAGAACGTTGTTAATGGCGTGAATTCTCCTCCGGTTTAGGAGTTAATTTGTTACTTTATGTTTAGCTTTACTTAATGTTTTTATTTGTGTTTCTCTTTCACACACACACACACACACACACACACACACACACACACACACACACACACACACATACATACAACAGGTACATACAACAGGCCTAGTGTCTAATTGACATGTGCCTAGGACAAAATGGTAACTAACTAACTAACACACGCACACACACACACACACACACACACACGCAGCGAGGCAGAGAAGTTCGTACCCAAAACAATATAAATAATGGGAAGACCAAAGTGAGCCCATAAATCATAAAAAGTTCTAACGCGGTATGTCACGACGCATCTCAAAAAATAATAATAATAATAATAATAATAATAATAATAATAATAATAATAATAATAATAATAATAATAATAATAATAATAATAATATATTTATTTACTACAAGTACATCTACAGGCCTAGCTGACATCAATGACATTCTACTATATAGAAAGCCAAGGTGTTATGCAGAGCATTTCGGGCAAATTAGGTCAGTTTTGTTCCAGGGTGCGACCCACACCTAGATTCAAGATTCAAGATGCTTTATTTCTCTGTAAAAATTTCAATGTGTGTTTTACATTTAAGGACTATAATTACAAAGATGGCCATTAGCATGCCTAGCATGCCCAGGCATGCTAGGCATTTCGTACAGACTTAATACTAGTTCTTAATGTATATTACAAATTACATATGAATACAAATTTCAAATGATTAAATAGATTTACAATAGTGAGGTAGTTTAGAATGTTTAGATTGTAAAAAAATTAGTAATAAGAATGGTTTTGTCTTGGCATGTTACACAGTTTTTATTAAAGCTCCAATATTGGAGTAAATCAGGCAAACTTAAGACTAGTTTCAGATTTATTAGACAATAACTATATTCGGGATTTTAGGTTTACTGTCCTTTGGGTCCGTGTGGTGCAGATGAGGAGGATGTTTGTGTATGTTTTAAGGTGATGGTGGGAGGTGTTAGTGAGATAAGATGTTTTTTGATGATAGTGTTGAAAATGGTGGCTGAGTCTGCAGTTTTGGAGTTTTCAGGGAGGGAGTTCCAGATTTTAGGCCCTTTAATGTACATTGAATGTTTGTATAGATTTAGCCGGACACGTGGAATGTCATAGATATTTTTGTGTCTGGTATTGTGTCTATGGGTCCTGTCACAACTATCAAGAAAGCGTTTTAGTTCTGGGTTAATATTGGAATTTATGGTTCTGTACATGTAGGTTGCACAGTAGTAAGTGTGGATGTTCTGGACAGTGAGTAAATTTAGGTCTTTGAAGAGTGGGGGAGGGGGGTGTTGCCTGGGATTGGATTGCGTGATAATTCTTACTGCAGCTTTTTGTTGAGTTAATATTGGTTTTAGATGAGTTGTTGCTGTTGATCCCCAAGCACATTCAAATTCAAATTCAAATTCTTTATTTCTAGTAATATACAGAGTGGGGTGTAATTATAGTAATGTACATTTTATGAAGTAGATATTACAAGATGGCCAATAATATGCCTAGGTATGCCTAGGCTTTTCAGGCAGACTTATGATAGGTCTTACTCAATAGTGACACAATGATTATACTGATTGTAAGGTTAGGTAATTGTAGTGATTAATTGGTTTACAATATTGAGGTATTGAAATTTAAACATTTAAGAATTTAACAATTAGTTTATATATTAATGGTAAAGGGGATGTATTGGCATAATACCGTTTCTATATTGGAGTGAATAAAGGCAAACTTATGACTAGCTTAAGAATTATGAAGCAATAGTTGTATAAGAATTTTAGTCAGTCATGTGAAATTAAGGGGAATCACATATATCAGTAAGTGTCTTTTGATGTGGATATGTGCAAGATAAAGTAGTGTTCATGTGGTTAGCTACCGGTTGGGTGCGTAAGTGAGATGTTTTTTAACGGTGCTTTTGAAAGTGGAGATTGTGTCTTCAGTTCTAGAGTTTTCAGGCAGGGAGTTCCAGATTTTAGGTCCTTTTATGCGCATTGAATTTTTGTATAGATTTAGTCGGACACGGGGAATGTCAAAGAGATGTTTATGTCTGGTATTATGTCTATGGGTCCTGTCACAACTGTCAAGGAAGTGTTTTAGCTCAGGGTTAAAGTTGGAATTTAAGGTTCTATAAATGTAGGTAGCAGAGTAGTAAGTATGGATGTTCTGGACAGTGAGTAGGTTTAGGTCTTTGAAGAGTGGGGGGTGCTGCCTAGCGTTGGATTGCGTGATAATTCTTACTGCGGCTTTTTGTTGGGTTATTATTGACTTTAGGTGGGTAATTGTTGTTGATCCCCATGCACAAATGGCATATGTGAGGTAGGGATAGATGAGTGAATAGTATAGTGTGAGTAGGGCTGATTGTGGTACATAATACCGTATCTTAGAGAGGATCCCCACAGTTTTGGACACTTTGTTATGTGTTGGATATGGGTGCTGAATTTTCAGGCTGCTGTCAAGGTGAAGGGCCAGGAATTTGCCCTCGTTATGTTTAGCAATAGGTGTAGTGTTGATCTTAATGTTTAATTGTGCATCACCTGCTCTGTTCCCAAACATAATATAGAAGGTTTTATCAGTGTTGAGTGTAAGTTTATTGGCTGTCATCCATGTTGATATTTTTATTAATTCGTTGTTAACAATGGTATTAAGCGTGGCAAGATTTGTGTGGGAGATGACATAAGTTGTGTCGTCAGCAAAGAGTATTGGTTTCAGGTGTTGTGATACATTGGGAAGGTCATTGATGTATAAGAGGAAGAGCAGGGGACCAAGGACACTTCCCTACGGTACTCCGGTGTAAAGTGGTCGCGTCGTGGAGGATGTGTCTTTAATAGTGACATACTGATACCTATTAGTGAGGTAGGATTTGAAGTATGCTAGTGCATAGTGGTCAAGTTTGTGGAGTAGGATGCCGTGGTTTACTGTGTCGAAATCTTTCCTTAGGTCAATAAAAAGTCCTAATGGATATTCCTTATTTTCGAGTGCTGTGTAAAGCAGGTCTATCATTTTTACTATTGCATCGTTAGTGCTTTTATTTTTCCTGAAGCCAAATTGGCAGGGGTTGAGTATGCTTTGTGTCGTTATGAACAAGTATAATCTCTTGTGCACAAATTTCTCGAAGATTTTGGATAGCAACGGTAGATTTGATATAGGCCTATAGTTGTTTACGTCTGTGGGGTCACCACCTTTGTGTATTGGTGTAACCCTTGCTGTTTTGAGGAGTGTCGGGAAAGTGCTAGTTACTAATGATTTGTTAAAAAGTAATGAAATAGGATGTGAAAGGAAATGAGCGGCTCGTTTGTATATTAATGGTGGGACTTAAGACAGATGCCCTGATTTATTTTTAAGTGACTTGATTATCGTGGTGACTTCAGTGGGTTCAGTAGGTGCAAGATATAAGGAGGATGGGAAATTCCCATCTAGGTAATCACTTGCTCGGGCATTGGTATCTGGGATATTACTGGCAAGATTTGATCCTATGGTTGAGAAGAAGTCATTTATCTTGTTTACTGTATCAATAGGCTGTAGTGGTGTTTCGTTTGGTTTAGTTAGGACAATATCCTTAGTTTTTTTCAGTTTGTGGGTGCCCATAATCTGTGAGAGTGTTTTCCAGGTCTTTTTTATATCTCCTCTTGTTTCAGTGAATCTGTTGGAGTAGTATAAATGTTTGGCTTTTTTTATTAGTTTGGTGAGAACTGATGCATATTGTTTAATAAACTCTTTATGAATGAATCCCCGTCTATATTGCTTTTCATATTGATGTTTTTTGTTAATGGATTTTAGTAAGTTAGTGAGGTAGGGATAGATGAGTGAATAGTATAGTGTGAGTAGGGCTGATTGCGGTACATAGTAACGTATCTTAGAGAGGATCTCAACCGTTTTGGATACTTTTTTTGTTATGTGTTTGATATGGGTGCTGAAATTCAGGTTGCTCTCCAGGTATAGGCCCAGGAATTTGCCCTCATTGTGTTTAGCAATAAGAGTGTTGTCAATCATTATGTTCAGTTGTGCAACACCTGTTCTGTTACCAAACATAATGTACAAGGTTTTGTCAGTGTTAAGTGTAAGTTTGTTGACTGTCATCCAGGTTGATATTTTTAGTAGCTCTTCATTAACAAGGGTGTTGAGTGAGGCAAGATTTGGGTGGGAGATGACATAAGTCGTAAAATCAGCAAAGAGAATCGGTTTCAGGTGTTGGGATACGTTGGGAAGATCATTGATGTATAGGAGGAAGAGCAGGGGACCAAGGACACATCCCTGTGGTACTCCAATATCAAGTGGTCGTGTAGATGAAGTTGTCTTTAATGGTGACATATTGATACCTGTTAGTAAGATAAGGTTTGAAATACATAAGAGCGTGGCCTCTTATACCGTAATGGTCAAGTTTTTTACGAAAGCAAAAGACTCGGCAGGCGATGTAACATCCCCCCAATGAAAAGCAGGGGTGCCACTAGCACGTTGAGAGACAACACAATAAGTGTCAGGGGCCCAAGACTGTTCAACTGCCTCCCAGCATACATCCGGGGGATTACCAACAAACCCCTGACTGTCTTCAAGCAGGCATTGGACAGGCACCTAAAGTCGGTACCTGACCAGCCTGGCTGTGGTTCGTACGTTGGACTGCGTGCGGCCAGCAGTAACAGCCTGGTTGATCAGGCTCTGATCCAGCATGAGGCCTGGTCACGGACCGGGCCGCAGGGGCGTTGACCCATGGAACTCTCTCCAGGTATACACCAGTCTACTAACTCCCAGGTACCCATTTTACTGATGGGTGAACATAGACAACCGGTGTAAAGAAACGTCCAATGTTTCTACCCGCGCTGGGAATCGAACGCAGACCCTCGCCGTGGGAAGCGAGAGCTTTAGCGATCAGGCCACGGGACACCGTAACAAATAACAAATAAATAGTTTCATTTCATACTACACAACTGTTGCATCATTAGTTAGGAAACTGCCAAGTATACTGAAAACTTCAACACGGAATCAAAAGATTTTAAACTCTAATACAGTAATAAAGGTGTCACCCTAAAAAAAATTCCAGCTGAATTTGTACAAAAGAAACAAAGATGAACCCAACCAAAAGCACCATTTTAATAATGTTGGTAGAATTACCGACAATATGTAAGGTAGTCTTGAACACATGTGATTCAGGCTGACTCGAGTTCATCGTTGGAGGTGATGGATAAATTGAATATGTGAGCTATGGGTATTTTAATTCGGAGGTACTCTCTCTCTCTCTCTTTTAATAATTTGGCTGGAATGTTATCACGTCTGGTGCTTCTGTTAGGTAAAAGAACACAAGTAAAACTAATGTGACATTTTATTGTGGCAACGTTTCTCTCTCCAGGAGCTTTGTCAAGCCGATTATATATATATATATATATATATATATATATATATATATATATATATATATATATATATATATATATATATATATATATATATATATATACCCATGTAAAATAAAACTATGTAAGTATACAAGGACCCACAATGGAAATAAGTTACATGGCTAGACTTCACTGGGTTATCCTAGGTTCAGTTCTACACAATTTACTGTGTAGAACTTTTAGGAAAACAAACTTCATGCAACCTCAGAAATTTCTTATTATGAAATGCCTAATAACAACCACAGTGAGTGATTGTTCAGGTGCAGTAGTAGTACATCTAGTACTGGTGGTCACTTGTGAGTGTTGATGGGGAGTGTATTGAAGCCTAAATAAAAACTTAAATTCGGTACACCTCTGGAGTAAATAACAAAGAAAACGGCGTAGTGGGAATAAGTTGTCATAGAAAACTTAGGAGGCGCATCGTAGGTGAATTGTAGAAAGTGAAATCGTGGAAGATCATGGTACTGAGGCCAACTTCTATAACTTCACTTTCTACTAGTTATGAGTGAAAAAGACTCGATTCCAGAGGGACCTGCCTTCTCCAACGTCTTCGAGATTTTCCACTTTACCTTCGACAGTATTTAAGACTCCATTCTCATGCTTCAGCTTCATATTATTCCAGACCATGGAGTCGAACTCTTCTCCATCATATTTATTTACCTCGTCACTTCTGCTGCTTTCAACCTATACTCTATACTTGACTAGAGAAGCCTACCGTGTAGGCGAAATGTTCCAGCAATAAAGAAACCCAACTGTTGCAAATGTGTCTTACTCATCAACTTTCCGGTATTTTACACCACTTTTTAACATACGTGTCAGACACACCAACAGAACGGTATCTTGATAGGATAAGATTTTGCTCGGATTTTTAACCCCGGAGGGTTAGCCACTCAGGATAACCCAAGAAAGGCAGTGCTTCATCAAGGGACTGTCTGTCTTATTTTCATTGGGGGGTCCTCAATCTTGTCCCCCAGGATGCGACCCACGCCAGTCGACTATCACCCAAGTACCTATTTGCGTGCAAGGTGAAAGGGACAACGCCCAATGTTTCCACCCTTCCACCACGGACACTCAGCGTGTGAAGGGAGAGCGTTACCTACCAAGCCATGGGCCACAGAGAACAGGTGAGATGTACATCCATTGTACTTAAAGTAAATATATTTAGGTACAGTTTTACACAATTTTTGGATGATTACAAGACTCACATAGTAAAGCATGTGTAAATTACTAAGGATAACCCCGAAAAAGTAGCAGTTCATAACTCGAGAATCCATCATCTTAGCGAATTCAAATTTTGAACGCTTGTGTACGGTAATGAGGATAAGATAAATTTGCTCGGATTTTTAACCCCGGAGGATTAGCCACTCAGGATAACCCAAGAAAGTGCGTCATCGATGACTCTGGTGGTCTGGTGGCTAAGGCTCTCGCTTCACACGGCGAGGGCCTGGGTTCGATTCCCAGCCAGGGCAGAAACATTGGGCGTGTTTCTTTACACCTGTTGTCTATGTTCACCCATCAGTAAAATGGGTACCTGGGTGTTAGTCGACTGGTGTGAGTCGCATCCTAGGACACTGACCTAATCTGCCCGAAATGCTCAGCATAACAAGGGACTTTCTATATAGTAGTATGTCACTGATGTCAGCTAGGCCTGTATACCATGTACATGTACTTGTAGTAAATAAATATATTATTATTATTATTATATTATTATATCCAGTGTGATCCTTCAATCTTGTCCCCGAGGATGCGACCCACCAGGTACCTATTTACTGCTAGGTGAATAAGTACAGCAGGTGGAAGGAAACATGCCCAACTTTTTCACCCGGCCGTGGACTGAACAACAGACGCTCAGTGTGTGTAATGCATGTACAGGCGTCCTATGACCAAAGACATTGAATTCATTCCCGCCATCCTGGAATGGCGAAAATTGAGACACATGTGCAACTTCTAGGTATATTTATTGTAGACGTTTCGCCATCCAGTGGCTTTATCAATACAAATTCTAGGACATAATTTGAAGACAGTAGAACTATATACAAAAGATGAGGCAATCAGTCCCCCAGCCTTGGAGTTGGTGTGAAGATCACCGTAGTCGTGAAGATTCTGGAGCACAGGCAAGAAGGCTGGCGCTTATATATTAAAGTCAGGTGGAATGGGACGGGTAGCAGACGAGGGTATAGTCACTGGTAGGCGGGATTCCCCAGTGGAAGTAGGTCATACCGAAAGGGATGGGTAAGTTGTAGTAGTAGTGAAGGTCATGTAGATGTCCTCTGAACCAAGATTCCATGATGTTGTCTGACAAGTTGTACATGTGTCTCAATTAATAGAGCCAATTTAGCTCTAGTTCAAAGCTGTCATGTTGACGGCTTTGAGGGGACTTGAGCTAGAGTTCGTCACGGCCATGCTAGCGGGAGATTCGTCTGTAAAAACTTGCATTTGTGGACATAGTGGTGTCTATGCTAACCAAAATTTGTGCTAAGTTATGGAAATTTTATGTGATTGATTTTTTAAATGTAATAACCCTCCCCTAGCGAAAAGGAATATATGATAAATATCTGTTAAAAGTATATTAAAATGTATCAATAAATAAAGGTGACAAATTAAAAAAATATATCCATTTTTTTGCGTTGCCATGCTAACTGCGCTACCAGCCGCATGATTATTGCAATAACTACAAAGTAAACTCTAAGGCGCAACTTCCGTTAAAAAATCCATAATAAACATACTTATTGAAATGATTGTATAACATTACCACAAGCTGTGTGAGCGTAATTATTGAATTCGAAAAAGGTTGGAGTATGACACTAGTTCCAACTTCTGTATAGGGAGCGAGAAATTTTAGTAAGACTTGTGAGATTGAGGCGTTAAGGTGTATCTTGGGTGTCACCCACGCAAGTTTAAGGTGTCTTTTTGGGTCGTCCACCCAGGTGTTTCTTGGGTCGTCCACACAAATATTAGGGTGTCTCCAGGGTCATCCACACAGGTGTTAAGGTGTCGTCCACGCAAGTGTTAAGGTGTCTCCTGGGTCGTCCACACAGGTGTTACGGTGTCTCCTGGGTCGTCCACGCGGGTTACGGTGTCTCCTGGGTCGTCCACACAGGTGTTACGGTGTCTCCTGGGTCGTCCACGCAGGTGTTACGGTGTCTCCTGGGGCGTCCACACAGGTGTTACGGTGTCTCCTGGGTGGTCCACACAGGTGTTACGGTGTTTCTTGGGTCGTCCACGCAGGTGTTACGGTGTCTCCTGGGTCGTCCACGCAACTCTGGTCTTCAGGTACCACTTCATTACTATTCGTCATTCTACTCGTAAATACAGTATGTAAAGTTGGTATTATGTATTTAGTAATGTGAGTAAACATGGTAATTAATTAGTTGAACTTACGGTGGTGTGAGTGTCAGCTCCTGGGCCCGCTGCTTAGTTATGCTTGTTATTTTGAAAGTTCTTACAACGGTAAATAACAAAAAAGGCACAATACCGTGACTGGAACAATACCCCTTTCGCCAGACTGTCGAAATCACCACCACCACTACCAGTCAAAAGATGTCACTAGCTAACAACAGAACAGGTGACAGCTTATTTTAATATAGCAACTTTTTTTTTTTAAATGAGAGATCGTCCCATACCCCCATTATTTGGATCCCATACCCCCAAGGGGGTATAGATGAATGGTTCAGAGAACCGACAAGTTATAAATTAGACACATATGCAACATTTGGGTATCTTTATTGAGGAAACGTTTCGCCACACAGTGGCTTCATCAGTCCAATACAAAGTAGAAAGGTGTAAGGAGAGTTGGAGTATACATACCCCAAGGGGGTATGTATACCCCCGGTAGAGAACCCCCACCCCAGCCCCAGGGGTGGGGGTTAAATTTCCTCCTCTCAACCTAGAGGCAAATGCTTTTTTTTCAGTTAATGGCTAATTTGACCAGTGTCCACAAAAGCACGATAGTTTAGTTTCACATACTACTGAAAATCATAGGGTTTTAACGACACTTTTATTTTGTTGAGCATCTTGTTAAGTTTCTCCCAAAATGGGAGGTAATCAGGTTTTTATCAAAGGGTGACAGTAGCTCCAAATCCTTGGATCAAGAGATCTTCATGTATCATAACATTTCCCCTATCATTGCGCGTTCTCTTGTGTAAAGGAAATAAGTGTACATCATTGTAGATTAATGTGCTATGTCGAGAGGTTTTATAACTTATCTATTATGTACGGAAAGAATCCAATTGTACAGTACTGTTGCTTTATCTGACACATGAAGAGAGTTTAGAACAGTTCTTTACCAGTTTCACTGTTAGTTACAAAATTTTGTTGCCAATTTTGACTGCGTTTGTTGTGGCTATTAGGAATACTGCACCTGCAAGTGTTGGAGCGTTTTATCTTCAGATTCTTTCATCGTGCTCTGTAATTCAGAGCTCTGTAATTCAGAGCTCTGTAATTCAGAGCTCTGTAATTCAGAGCTCTGTGATTCAGAGCTCTGATTCAGAGCTCTGTGATTCAGAGCTCTGTGATTCAGAGCTCTGTGATTCAGAGCTCTGTGATTCAGAGCTCTGCGATTCAGAGCTCTGTAATTCAGAGCTCTGTGATTCAGAGCTCTGTGATTCAGAGCTCTGTGATTCAGAGCTCTGTGATTCAGAGCTCTGTAATTCAGAGCTCTGTGATTCAGAGCTCTGTGATTCAGAGCTCTGTAATTCAGAGCTCTGTAATTCAGAGCTCTGTAATTCAGAGCTCTGCTTGTTGCTTTCTCGTTAATTTGAAATAAGACATGGATTTATATTTTGGTCTTAAAATATTACTAGGGATGCTGAATCTTCCAATCATGATGTATACTTTGATTTTGCTGAAAAATCGACTCATAATTCAGTAACGTTAATATAGGAACCGCTTTAATATAACGTGCATGAGGATGTTCACCTAGAATGAAAACAATTTTCTTAATTACTGTCTTAAAATTCACTAAACAAACGCTGATGACTGGTATTTGCGTGAACTGCGGCAGGCAATTACCATACAAATAATGTGACTATTTTTTTTAAAAGGGATGGGAAACTTAATGTGGGTGCACCAATGGAGTCTTAACCAAGAGCATATAATCCCGGTAAGCCAGGTCGTGTTACTCAAAGATAACCGTATGACACTTATTTCATCTAACAAAGACCCATATCAGGAGAGACTTCGAAAGTATTTTATATGCATTATATATACATTTTAAACATTACATTTTATACATTACATTTTATATGCACATTTTCAAGTGATGTACTCTATTTTAACCTATATACATTTTATATACATCATATTTTCTAGTGATGTACCATATTTTGACCTTATTAGCTAACCCCGAAGAGGTACCTTTGGTTGACAAGTTTTTTCTTCCAAGATTTTCATTTATACCGGAACGCCTCGTTCACTTGGCTTCAAGTTTTCAACGCTGGTTTACTATACCTAGGGAAAACTTCAGGCAACTATTGGCATGTGTAGGTGCCCTCTGGTCAATTTTACATAGACTATTCCCAATTTTAGTGTCGCTGATAACTTCAGAAAGCCTCTTCTGATCGGCTTCAAACTTTCAATGCTTATTTGTCTTAGAAGGATTATTATTGAGGTGTGTAGGTGCCAATTTTATTTTTAGGATTTATATTTTTTTCTGTGAAATAACTTATACAATCTTTAATGGCTGATGCATTTTATGAAAAGGAAACTTTTTTGGGTTTAGGCTGTGTAGATACCAATTTGCTAACATATTTAGAATTATTGAATTTCGAGAATTGAAGTGGAGAATGCATGTTTTAATTTGCTAGTTTCAAATTACAAATTGATTTCTGTGCAAAAACTAAAGAATGCCTCTTCTAATCGGCTTCAAACCTTAAAAGCTAAGTTTCTTCCTTAGAAAATTTTGAATTGCTTTTATTGCGTAGGTTCCCGTTTGTCAGTTATATTGGAGAAATTGGGAAATTGAAATGCTCTCCTCGTGATATGAATGCCTTATATGATTAACTTCAAACCTTAGACGCCGATAACTTAAGAATAGAACTTTTGAGCGTCTTTGAAAGCGCTAGTGTGTTTTGAGATTTGTGATAATTATAAAAAACCTGTTTTGATCAGCATTAAATTTAAATGCTGGTTTTATCTTAGAAAGTTCGAATTAGTTTACGCCTTGTACGCAAATTTGCCATTTTTATTGAAAATGGGATAGTAATTTCCATGCGATAATTTGTGAATCTCCTCTATGATTGGCTTTAAATCTTCAATAAGGGTATTTAACTGTATTAGAAACTTATACTGCACTCGATACTATTATTTTGCGTGCATTGAGGTTTTAAGGGCAAGGTTTAAGGGATACAAGGATACCTTTCTCGGATCATGCAGCGACCAAAACAGATCTAGTGAAGAATTAGATGCATCTTGTCGGTATTGTATACCATTCATATACCACACATCTAGTGATTTAAGGAAGCCCACATAAAGACAGAAACATTATAAAGAAGTAATGTATATATCGATCTCCGTATGAGAGCATCTTCAGCAGTCTACACTCCATGTGGGTTTCCTCAGTTCATCGAAAAAGTGTCTACCACACTTAAAAATTTCATCACATGTAGTTGTATTTATTTTACCGAGTAAATGTGTGTGAGTATTTTGCTTATGTAAAGAGGGAGCTTAATTTTGTTGTGATTGGTTCATTTGAATATATAATCCTCATTACAAAGATCACTACATGACCTTTTGGTCTCTGCTTTCTCTAAATTATAAAATTGGACCCCAATGGAAATAAGTCACTCTGACTTTTTTGGGTTATCCTAGGTTTTCTACACATATGCTATTTATGATAATCTATGTAACTGTATTTGTGTATACCTGAATAAACTTACTAACTTCCCTCCAACTAGCGGCAAGTGTTCCTCATAGCGCTGTCTTTCCTAATACATGTGACTGCCAATCCTGATGATTTTTCATAACACTGACCTTCCAGCAGCAGCCGCTGCTATTCGTTTTCCCCTCAAGGAAGGTTCCTTGACGCTGGTGAGGGGCTTTTGATCAAGGGAATTGGATCTGTGCTCCAGTTTCCTGAATACCTTCCACATCCTTCCCCCACAGGCGCTGTATAATCCTACGAGTTTAACGCTTCCCCTTGATTATAATAATGCTATTCGTTTTCGTAGAGCTGCTTTTTCCAGTAGCTGCGGCTGATTTTTTTTTTCACATATCTACTAGAGTAGGAGGTAGGTAGTGTAGGTTCGTCAGGACACCGGACAGGTGTTTACGAGGATGAGTATGGGGTGCATAATAAAGATAAACTAAAAAACTACTACAGTAGCTGTTGCTGTTTGACATAGCCCTGTTCTGCCTATAATAGCTGCTTGTTTTAATATCACTTGTCTACCAGCAGCAGCAGCTATTACTGCTTGTCATAGCATTGTTCAACCAGCAGCAGAAGCTGTTGCTACTGTTTCCCAAAGCGCTTCTCTCACAGTGGTAAAAGTAGCAGCAGCAGCAGCAGCCGCCGCAGCCTTTTATTATAACATACATTTTGCATAGCTTTGAGTCCTTTTATAGTTGTTTGGACCTTTTCAATCTGATCTGCTTTACTTGACTATAGAAACCCTGGCCGTTGTGAATAAATCCCGTCAAGGGTGGTTCCTTGATGCTGGAATTGAACCTGATTTCCTCTTATTCACCCAGACGTTGTATTACCCGTACAGGTTTAGCACTCCTTCCCTATGATTATAATTAACGAATCAAGACGTGCCATTCTGTTACGTCAGTTAGCATGTATTACACCCAGTAGAAATGGTCTCTTAATTTATTTCAATTTTATTTTGGACACAATTATTGTTGCTGTTAATAATTTTATCGTCCATATTAATTTTGGACAATTTGTACCATGTTCTTTAGGTTAGAATCTGCCTTATCTTTTAACCTTAGCCCTAAATGACTCCACAATAGTGACTCATTATCAGTCATTATCTGTAGAGTTTATATACTTGTTCTTTGGAATCAGATTACGAATCTGCTTATCGACTATTATTTTGGAATGAATATATATATGTATGTCGTGCCGATTAGGTAAAACTGGTCAATTAGCAAGAACTCATCTAAAATTAAGTCCTTTCTAAAATTTTCTCTTATACGTTTAAAGATATATTTTTTTCATTTATGTTAATGTAAGAATTTATAATTTTGTACCAAGAGAAACTTTGAAAACCTACCTAACCTTATTACAACAAGTGCAATTTAATTTAGCCTAACCCAACTAAATATATTTTAGATACGTTAACATTAATTTAATAATAAACAAACACAATGAAATATATTTTTTTCGTTATGTTCAGAATGATTTTGGCGAAATTATTGTATACACAAATTTTCACTTGTCTTATATGGCAAGATGAGCGTTGCTATTTAAGCCAAAATCGCAAGTTTTACCTAATCGGCTCGACATATATATATATATACATATATATACATATATATACATATATTATATATATATATATATATATATATATATATATATTATATATATTATATATATTATATATATATATATATATATATATATATATATATATATATATATATATATATATATATATATATATATATATATATATATATATATATATATATATATATATATATATATATGTGTGTGTGTGTGTGTAGTTGTGCCTCTTATAGCTTTTAAAACTTTTCTTTTGTACAGTTGACATTATATACCATAAATACTATACTCGTACACCCTTCAAAGGAAGAGGAGGAGGTACCTTGATGCTAATGAAGCTCTTGATACAAGGAATTTATGCTGTTCTCCCTCGGATCTAACCTATTACCTCCCAGTCTGTGTATGATCCTAACATATTATTAATCTCCTCTAGAAGGCTATTGATCAAAGGAATTGATCCTGACACACACACACTTCCCTGGATCGAACCTGATTACTTCTCATTGCCCCATGCGTTATATAACCCTACGGGTTTAGCAATTTCCCCCCCCCCATGAATTTCCGTATTCATCGTGTTTATGCAAATATCAAGAAAAATCAGTAAAGGGTAAACGAAAAACGTAAACACAACTGTTGCCATACAAAGTAAACAATAGACAAATTATTACAAATAAAATCTGGGACCCAAGTTTCGTATGCAGGTTTACCAGTGTACTTAATAATAATAATATATCTTTATTTACTACAAGTACATGTACAAGGTATGCATGCCTAGTTGACATCAATGACCTACTACTGTATAGAAAGTCCCTTGTTATGCTGAGCATTTCGGGCAAATTAGGTCAGTGTCCCAGGATGAGACCCACCAGTCGACTAACACCCATGTACCCATTTTACTGATGGGTGAACATAGACAACGTGTGTAAAGAAACACATCCAATGTTTCTACCCTGGCTGGGAATCGAACCCAAACCCTCGCCGCGTGAAGCGAGAGCTTTAGCCACCAGAGCCCCACAATTCCTGTGTTGACCATTCCATTATTAAGAAGTCACTCCATTTCTGAGCTTCACTTGTTAGTTGTTCCTTAATTTTAGCTTCCTTATAAAAATTCTTACATTTAACCTTGAAATGATCAATTCCGCTATATAGTTAGATAATTTTAGTCCTTTGTGATTATAAAATAATTTTTAAATAATATACTTTTATGCCTGTCTGCATGTAATGAACACTTCCTCTAGTATTATGTTGAAAATTTGAAACCATCAGAAGAGGCATTCTCAGATTATCGATTGGAAACCTTAGAGGAAATAAATATTCAACTATAGGTATACTATACTCTTTCGGGATGTATAATAGCGGACAAATATAAGATTTCCCATAAGGTCTTGCGTGCAATAATATTCACTGTTAATTCAGATACAGAATACTAGCAATAGGCATTTCAGTGAGGCAAGAACAGAATGAGGTTACTGTTGTGATCTTGTGCAGGCTTTCAAATGACAAATAACATATATGTATATTGATACCGACTTAAAATGTGAATGAAACTGAGTGTCAAGATGCTTTATAAATTAAACAAATAGCAATGTAACACAAGAACCTGTTCACACACTGTTGACAATTGAGAATTGAAGCTGCTTTACTTGCAATTTTTATATTTGAGATGTACAGAATGTTTTCAGTGCTCAAAACGGTGACCATGTTCGCTGTTTCTGATATCTCGGAAGCCTTCCCATAACTACATTATAACAATCAAATGATTGCAGCCTGTATGTACTCTTTGTAGTATTTACACTATTATGCTTCAAATATAACAAATAGGGCAAAATTTAATTTGACTCGACATATTTCGCAAGTTGCAGTATCTTGTGTAATGAATCAAGGTACACATGGCCTAATTGGAGAATTTCAACATGAAAAACTGGAGAAAGAAGCTGCTAAGAATTGGGATAAATTTTACAAACGCAATGAAACTAGGTTCTTCAAGGATCGTCAATGGACCAATAAAGAGCTTAAAAAACTAATTGGGGATGGGGAAACCACACGAACCTTATTAGAAGTAAGTACCATTGAAAGATTAAATTCATCTTGTATGATTGATGTCTGTAAAGATGCCCATTTGTAGAGTGGATGCTTTGATGGTGATGAAGAGCTCATGATGCAAAGAATTGGAGCTAGTCTTCCCTTCCTCTGGTCAAACCTAATTGCAGTACAGGTAGTAGGTTGGTAAATATTAACTTGGGTATTACTGTCCTGTCTCTGACAAGCAACCCATTAATTCTTTTTGCACTGATAGGATTGCTTAAAATGGCAGGTAAATCTGGCACATTATTACAGTACTTTCATTCAGTATGCACATACCTTTACTTTCCTTGTGTGCTTTGTAATAGTTCTTTATCTTAATATTTTGGAGGAAAAAATAATCCTCAGAACGACCTGACATGTCTCTTTTTAATGGGTGCAGTAATAACTTGTGGTTAGAGTAAGGGGGGGGCGGAGGATTTTCTTTGCCTTAACAGTGGCATTCTAAGTGTTTTTCTAGTGTCCAAATTATGCTGTGTTCATCAATTTACCTTCTAATTTACATCTCTGAAAGTCGGGCTAGCTAATTTCCCTGAGTCCTCATAGATTCTGCCACTATTTTTAGGTATATGGTGACTAATGAAGACAAATTCCAACTACCCCGCTATAGGAAACTGGAAGAGATAATAATTAAAACTGAGTACACGTATATTACAAACTGATCATACAACAGAGCGAAAAAATAATGTAAGGTACCTGGGAGTGGTAATGTCTGAGGATCTCTCTTTCAAGGGCCACAACAGTGCCGCGATCACAACTACGAAGAAAATGATAGGATGGATAATGAGAACGTTCAAAACAAGAGATGCCAAGCCAGTGATGATCCTTTTCAAATCACTTGTTCACTCTAGGCTGGAATACTGTTGTACATTAACGTCTCCATTCAAAGCAGGTGAAATTACAGATCTAGAGTGTGTACAGAGAACCTTTACTGCACATATAAGTTCCATCAAACACCTCAACTACTGAGAACGCTTGGAAGCACTTGACTTGTACTCGCTGGAACGCAGGCAAGAGAGATGTATATCATAATTTACACTTGGAAAATCCTAGAAGGAATGGTCCCGAATCTGCACACAGAAATCACTCCTTGCGAAAGTAAAAGACTGGGCAGGCAGTGCAAAATCCCCCCAATGAAAAGTAGGGGTACTGTTGGTACACTAAGAGAAAACACCATAAGTGTCTGGGGGCCCAAGACTGTTCAACAGCCTCCCACCATGCATAAGGGGAACTACCAATAGGCCCCTGGCTGCCTTGAAGAGGGAGCTGGACAGATACTTAAAGTCGGTGCCTAATCAGCCAGACTGTGGTTAGAACGTTGAACTATGTGCGGCCAGCAGTAACAGCCTAGTTGATTAGGCCCTGATCCACCGGGAGGCCTGGTCGTGGACCGGGCCGCGGGGGCGTTGATCCCCGGAATACCCTCCAGGTAGACGTATATCATAGCCGAGGGGCCACGGAGAGGAATGTAAAATGAATATGCTGGGTTGATGTATACATTAGCTAGAATCACTGTTGGTGGTTGTACTGCGTGGAGACTCTTGTATTTCACCGGGTCACTGAACCAAATAGTTACTTAATCACTACACGTCGTTTGTGTTGGTGCACAATGGTCACTGTTCTACTTTAGGGACACTTTTCGGTCATCAGGGACTTCATCAGTCTGACTGGATTGTTAGTCTTGGGTGAACCAAAAGTTTCCTTAATAGTTATTTAACATTTCACACTTTTTTTTTTTATATATTTGTCGGTATTATATCTTGTTTAAGACATCTTACAATAGTAAAACTTTCCCAATAACCAATAAGTAATGTTTATTTTCACACATTAACTTGTAGCAGTAGATAATTTCACTCATTAAGATTCTCAGGCAGTGATAATAGGCTGATAAATCAATCTGCATAAAATATTTCAGTGTAGTGCTTGCCACGAGTTGATATGCTTTCCTGATGAATATATAATGAGCTAGCGTTTAAATTTTATTAAAAGACTTTCTAACAGGAAGGCTATAATACTTTTAATAGAATTTTATTAATTATAAAGTATCATTCGTATTTTTGGCAGCATGTATTGCAGCAGTCTCGTAATCACTTCAGCTAGAGATGCTGATAATATGCATTTTTGGTTAACATGCAGAAAATATATTGCAGTATAAAATATATTTCGGCCTAAAATTGCAGAAGAATGTTAACCTACATGAAAATGATTAACTTGCAGGCATACTAATTAATATTGGGCATGATTCAGTACGAAAAGATTTTTCTAAGTGATGTTGGGGCGACCTGCCAAAGTTTAATATGGACCAGCATCATGCATACTGTTCTTTGGGCAAATTTTATCAGTGTGGTAGTGCGTAATTTGTGACTGTATGGTTTTTAATGTATAGAACCCTGAATGACCTTTTGGTCTGTGCTTTGTAAACCCTACACAACATTCCCTGTGAGTTTTATCAGATAATCTTGATTCGAATGTCTTATTTATATAAGTGATCGTATATCAGAGTTTATACAACGTATTAATGTATGTTTTATTGCAGGTGGGGGAGAACAACCCTGTCAGTGAGTGGTGGTGGGTGACTCGCTAATCACGCCTGTGAAAGTGTTGTGAGGTAGGAGAATCATGACTCTGGTGGTGAAGATGGTGGTACTGACGGCGGTGCTGACGGTGGTGCTGACAATGGTGACTGCCGTGCCTCTGGGTGCCACGAGACGAAGCCTCATGAGCGAAATAATCACCCGACTCCTTAGCTCTCGCCCCTCAGACATGCTCATCCAGGACACGGTAATACAATTTTAAACAATTTTGTTGGTTTCTTCGTCAGGGGAAAATTATCTGACATGGGTCTTGGTCATAGGATGATCACTATTTTTTGCTACATCTTTGTTTGGTGGTGGTGGCGTGGTGAAACTCTAGTACACTGTAGGACACAAGTGAAGGTGGGGTATTGTTGGTAAATGAGGATGAGGGATGAATCTACGAAGTACATCATACAACTGATACAGCTGTGGACTACAGGCTAGACTAAATAGTCAAACGTACAACCATCACCCCTTCACTTCTTATTGATAATGACCCTTTTCTCAGATTAAATCTGATTACAAAAAATCTTCACAGTACAGTAATAATCGTGATTATTTCTGTAATATGACAGAATATTGACAACAGTAACAAAAGTTGGTAAAGAAAGTAACAGTGGTAAATGGTGGTAGAAAATTTTTCATTTGTTTTCAAAGCGCTGAATAACCCCTACTTTTTAATGATAATTTGATAACATGGTAAATTCTAGATGACATAGGCGATGAAAGGGCTTTAAGCGTTAGTGTGTGTAACTATTAATGCCATTAAAAAATTATTAATTGTTCTGCCGTATGAATGTGAAACAATCCTGTTAAATAAATGTTTTGCAATAGCAGGATAGAGAGCTGTATGACCCTTGTGGCTTAGCGCTTATAATAATAATAATAATAATAATAATAATAATAATAATAATAATAATAGACATGGTACAATGATACATAGTTGGGTAGACATGATACATAGGTATTAATGAGATGTACATGCCAAAAGCCCCTAATATGCTGTGCATATGATTATAATGCAATGGCAGGATTTGGTCCCTTTTTTTTTATCAAGAACATTAACGATGATAGGTAAACCTAATATATTCTGTTTAGTCTTACCTTTATTTTCCTATGTATTAATTGTTCTTATTCTTGTTTAGGAGGCCTAGTCAGATTTCGTGCCGCGGGGGTAATGATCAACAACCATATTTATTGCTAATTGTTTTGAATAAATATTAGGTATGCTGTAAATAAACTCAGTCTAAATATATTGTTTTATATTTTTGTTTGACTGTCGGTACTCTTATCAGTTATATCATCAGATAATGACTGGGCTGAATTTTAATAAAACTGTTATTGAAGAAGTAGAATGCACTAAACTTTTCAAATGCCATATCACAGTCTTCTTCAGTTAAAGGTTTATAAATTGGGGAAGAATAAAAATAGTAAGGCATGAGGTAACAGGATTAGTTGAGTGATACATTTGTAGAAGTAGGAAATGATTCTTTGACGTAAGAGAAGCACATTATAAAAGAGGAATATAATACTGAGAGAACAGGAAATGAGAGGAAAATATAGATGAAAATAAAATTAATGTTTTTTTGTAATAAGTTTTATTAAGCTCTACATATAAATTATCTCATGGTTCGAGGCATGGCTGACCGACAGGCAACAGTTTGCATTAATGGGGAGTGATGAGAATAAGGGCACGACGTTACGAGTGGTGTGCGACAGAGGGTAGCCTTGGGAGTTAGTTTGATATCTTTATTATGCACCCCATACCCATCCTGTGGGCGGTAGTCAAAAGATTACAGAGGTACATAATGGGTCCAGGGACTGGACCCCAAAGTTTTGATAGCTGAGCAAGTTACAAAGGTAATGAACTCACAAGTTACAAAGGTAATGAACTCACAAGTTACAAAGGTAATGAACTCACAAGTTACAAAGGTAATGAACTCACAAGTTACAAAGGTAATGAACTCACAAGTTACAAAGGTAATGAACTCACAAGTTACAAAGGTAATGAACTCACAAGTTACAAAGGTAATGAACTCACAAGTTACAAAGGTAATGAACTCACAAGAAAGGGTTAATCAAGTACAAAGGTAATGAACTCACAAGTTACAAAGGTAATGAACTCACAAGTTACAAAGGTAATGAACTCACAAGTTACAAAGGTAATGAACTCACAAGTTACAAAGGTAATGAACTCACAAGTTACAAAGGTAATGAACTCACAAGTTACAAAGGTAATGAACTCACAAGTTACAAAGGTAATGAACTCACAAGTTACAAAGGTAATGAACTCACAAGTTACAAAGGTAATGAACTCACAAGTTACAAAGGTAATGAACTCACAAGTTACAAAGGTAATGAACTCACAAGTTACAAAGGTAATGAACTCACAAGTTACAAAGGTAATGAATCATGTAAGTAAATTTACTTACTTACGTTTATACATGGTTACAATCATGAACAAATTATAAATTAATGAGCAATTCACTAGTCTACACCCGGTCACAACTGTAATGAGTTCTTTGTGCAAATTTTAATTGTTGGGCCCCACACACACACACACACACGACCAGAGTGAGAGGAGAAGATGAATCAGCAAGACTGGACCTTGTATTCACCCTGAACAGCTCAGATATTGAAGACATAACACACGAGAGCCCCCTGGGAGCCAGTGACCATATGGTGCTGAGCTTTGAGTACATTGTAGAGCTACAGGTGGAGAGGGAAAACGGTACCGAAAGAGACAAACCAGACTTTAAAAGAGGAAACTACACGGGCATGAGGAATTTCCTGCAGGAGGTTCAGTGGGAAAGGGAAATGGAAGGACAGACAATAAATGAAAATGATGGAATACGTAGGGGCAAAGTGCAAGGAGGCAGAGGAACGGTTTATACCCAGAGGAAAAAGATTAAACGGGAAGGCCAGAAAGAGCCCCTGGTTTACCCAAAGGTGCAGGGAGGCAAAGACTCAAAGTGTCAGAGAATGGAAAAGGTACAGAAGGCAAAGAACCCAAGTAAACTATATATATATGTGTGTGTGTGTATGAATATAATTAAAGATTAATAAATGGGAAGGGTCAGTCATCCCTGGTACACTAGACGCAAGGGAAGGCCACTCATCCCTGGTACACTAGACGCAAGGGAAGTCCACTCATTCCTGGTACACTAGACGCAAGGGAAGGCCACTCATTCCTGGTACACTAGACGCAAGGGAAGGCCACTCATTCCTGGTACACTAGACGCAAGGGAAGGCCACTCATTCCTGGTACACTAGACGCAAGGGAAGGCCACTCATTCCTGGTACACTAGACGCAAGGAAAGGCCACTCATTCCTGGTACACTAGACGCAAGGGAAGGCCACTCATTCCTGGTACACTAGACGCAAGGGAAGGCCACTCATTCCTGGTACACTAGACGCAGGAGGTGGTCAGTGTTATCCCTGTTACACTAGACGCAGGGGAGGGGGATGTCATCCTTGTTACACTAGACGCAGGGGAGGGGAATGTCATCCCTGGTACAATAGACGCAGGGAAGGGGAATATCATCCCTGGTATACTAGACGCAGGGGAGGGGAATGTCATCCCTGGTACAATAGACGCAGGGGAGGGGAATGTCATCCCTGGTACAATAGACGCAGGGGAGGGGAATGTCATCCCTGGTACAATAGACGCAGGGGAGGGGAATGTCATCCCTGTTACACTAGACGCAGGAGAGGGGGATGTCATCCCTGTTACACTAGACGCAGGGGAGGGGAATGTCATCCCTGGTATACTAGACGCAGGGGAGGGGAATGTCATCCCTGGTACAATAGACGCAGGGGAGGGGAATATCATCCCTGGTACAATAGACGCAGGTTTGGGGAATGTCATCCCTGGTACAATAGACGCAGGGGAGGGGAATGTCATCCCTGGTACAATAGACGCAGGGGAGGGGAATGTCATCCCTGGTACAATAGACGCAGGGGAGGGGAATGTCATCCCTGGTACACTAGACGCAGGGGAGGGGAATATCATCCATTGTACACTAGACGCAGGGGAAGGGAATGTCATTCTTGGTACAGAAGACGCAGGGAGTCGTTATTCCTGGTACACTAGACGCAGGGAAGGGGAATGTCATCCCTGGTACAATAGACGCAGGGGAGGGGAATGTCATCCCTGGTACAATAGACGCAGGGGAGGGGAATGTCATCCCTGGTACACTAGACGCAGGGGAGGGGAATATCATCCATTGTACACTAGACGCAGGGGAAGGGGAATGTCATTCTTGGTACAGAAGACGCAGGGGAGTCGTTATTCCTGGTACACTAGACGCAGGGAAGGGGAATGTCATCCCTGGTACAATAGACGCAGGGGAGGGGAATGTCATCCCTGGTACAATAGACGCAGGGGAGGGGAATGTCATCCCTGGTACACTAGACGCAGGGGAGGGGGAAAATCATCCATTGTACACTAGACGCAGGGGGAAAGGGGGAATGTCATTCTTGGTACAGAAGACGCAGGGGAGTCGTTATTCCTGGTACACTAGACGCAGGGAAGGGGAATGTCATCCCTGGTACACTATAGGCAAGGGAGGGGAATGTCATACCCGGTACACTAGATGCAAGGAAGGAGAATATCATCCTTGGTACACTAAACGCAAGGGAGGGGAATGTTATCCTGGTACACCAGACACTAGGGAGGGGAATGTTATCCTGGTACACCAGACACTAGGGAGGGGAATGTCATCCCTGGTACACCAGACACTAGGGAGGGGAATGTTATCCTGGTACACCAGACACTAGGGAGGGGAATGTTATCCTGGTACACCAGACACTAGGGAGGGGAATGTTATCCTGGTACACCAGACACTAGGGAGGGGAATGTTATCCTGGTACACCAGACACTAGGGAGGGGAATGTCATCCCTGGTACACCAGACACTAGGGAGGGGAATGTCATCCCTGGTACACTAGTGTGCGCTCACCTATTTGTGTTGCAGGGGTTGATACATAGCTCCTCGTGTGTGCTCGTGTATGTGCACGCTCATGTGTTGGGGTGGGGGTGTACTTGTGTGTGGTCATGTGTGTATGTGCTCGTGTGTGTGCGCGCTCGTGTGTGTGTGTGTGTACTCGCCTAATTGTGGTTGCAGGGGTCGATACTCTGCTCCTGGCCCGTGTGCTCGTGTGTGTGTATGACCCAATTAATATTTGCACTAATGACTCATTACAGTTGTGACCGGGTGTAGACGTGTGAATTCCCCATTACTTTATAATTTGTTCATGCTTGTAACCCCTTTGTAACTTGTTCAGCTATCAGAACTTTGGGGCCCAGTCCCTGGACCCATTATCCTTTTACTACCGCCCACAGGATGGGTATGGGGTGCATAATAAAGATATTAAACTAACTAGAGGTAAGGGAGAGGAATGTCATCCCAGGTACACTAGACGCAGAGAAGGGGAATGTCATCCCACGCACGGTCTGTGTGGGATGACATTCCCCTTCTGCGTGGAATGACATTCCCTGTGGTCTGATTTTGCGTGCGTATCTCCTTGCAAAATATAATATCAGTTTTGTTTTTTTGTGGCTTCTGGTCTGGTAGTATAAAAAATGATTTACGCACATTGCCGTCCACAACGGCCTTCATCCTTTATCGCGCACATTGCAACCTATGGGTTTAGCGCTCTCCAATGAATGTAATAATGTAACCCCCCCCCCTTCCCCTTGAAAAGTATGTCCTGATGCCAGTGAAGGACTCTGGATCAAAGGAATTTGAGATACTCTTACCTTCCTCGGATCAAACCTAATTCCATTATCTAGGCACTGCATAACCCTTACAGGTTTCGTGCTTTTCGTTTAATAAAATTATAATAGCCAGCCCTGCATTTTATTTCTCGTGCCATTCATTAAAAAAGTTGGTTAGAAATGGGTTTAGCTGCTAGGCCGCACTTAGCCATTTACTTATTTTTGTCAAAGAAGCAACGTATTCCAGACCCAGACGAGAAGCTATTTCATGCAGAAATTGTTAATTTGGGAGATGTTAGCCAGTCTTTCAGTGAAAAAATATTTTGTGGTAAAATGCGTGCAGTGTCCACAATCCGCGGTTAGTATTCAGTCCAGACGATCCAATAATATACTCAGTGCAAAAACATGTTTATTATAATTATTTTTAGGCTAGACTAGATTTGTTTAAGACTGTTGGGCGATAATGGAACCTAACCTAAACATAATTGTGGAAATAAACATGTTTTTGCACCGACTGAATATTAACCGCTATTTGGATATAACCCGCATGTTACCAGAGTCTGAACTCAGATTTTGTGGCTAATATTTTTACAAAATAAAAAAAAATATGCAAGAATCATAATCTTTATTTCAGCATGATACCATGTTAACATAGAGATGGTGACATTTAGCTGTGCACGCAGAAACCTCATTGGTATGCAGAGCATTTCGGGCAAACTTATGCCTATCTTAAGAATAATTAGGCAATAACTAATTGATTGTTTATATTAAGGTCTCTAAGGAGGTTGTATAAAAAATATTTAGATTTTTTTTTAGTGGGGTTAAATACTTTGCTTTGTATGATTAAAAAATAAATGGTTGGGCTTTGCCTAGCAGTTCAACCCAATCTTGACCCCACAATTAAAGTTTCATAAAATTAACTTTTTGGTTAGCAGATTAGGATAATCGCAATTGTGAAAGGCAGTCACTGGCGATAATTCTTCACCTCAGATACTGTAAACATGTTTGTCTTATTGTGATGTTTTTTTTTTTAACTAATTTGAAGCATGTAACTCCCGTCGATAAGTGGCAGATAAAGCGTTCTTTCATTACGTTAAGCCTGTTTTGTGAGTTAGGTAAACTCTGGTTGGGGGCTAGGTTAGTGTTATGAACTAGGTAAAACAAAACCTGCAATAACATTTAGTAGCGACGACCATAACACTAATAATAGAACAAATCGTCCTGGGGTAAAGGGAAGGTAGAGATGGGAGCTTATCAGCTTCAGTGTCGGGCTATCTCGTCTCAGGGACATCCTAGGACAAGTATATTTACTTTCACTACACTGAGACGTCTCTCCCTCCCTATCCCACACCACCCAGACAGTTCTCTCCCCAGCACTTTCATTTCTTCCCCAATCCCACACTGTCCCTTCTTCCCCACCCCCACGCTTTCCCTTGCTCCCCATCCCCACAGTCTCTTGTTCTCCATCCCCACACTGTCCCTTCTCCCCCACTACACAACTGTCGCATCAACACTAGTAAGTAAGCTACCAGCTGCATCAAATACCTTTAACACAGACTCTGATAAATTTAAAACATACTATACCAATAAAGGAGTAACTCCAAACAGTTGTCAACTAGTAAGTGTATCTCATGACTTCGTGCAAAAAGAACTAAGCAGGTTAAACCCAATTAAGAGCACCGGCCCAGATAACATCCCGTCTAAGTTCCTAAAAGATGGTGCCTCTGAACTGGCAATCCCCATTGCTCACATAATAAATTTGTCCATCACCACTAATACAGTGCCAGATGGGTTCAAGGAGGCCAGAGTTACTCCTATCTTCAAGAAAAATAGTAGGTCTGATGTCAGCAACTATAGGCCTGTTAGTATACTCAGTGTAATATCCAAAATTCTAGAGAGGGCGGTGTACTGTCAGGTAGTTAAATATCTTAGTGAGAACAACATTCTTCATAGTTACCAATCAGGCTTTAGGAGATCTTACTCAACCGACACCTCCCTAATTAATCTGATGGATTACATGAGAACTGAAATGTCTATAGGGAACCTCATAGGAATGGTAACTTTAGACTTGCAAAAGGCCTTTGATACTGTCAACCACAATATATTATGTAAGAAACTTCAAGCTATCGGCATAGGTTCCACAGACTGGTTTAAGTCCTATCTTAGCAACAGGAAACAAATTGTCAAAATCAACAAAACGGAATCAGAACCACTGCCGATAGCATGTGGAGTTCCCAAGGTAGTATTATGGGTCCTTTATTATTCCTGTGTTATGTAAATGATATGCCCATCAGTGTCAAGTGCAAACTCCTACTGTATGCGGATGACAGTGCTCTGTTAGTGTCAGGTAAAAACCCACAAGATATATCTAATGTATTAACACTGGAACTGGAGTCCTGCAGCAAATGGTTAGTAGACAACAAACTATCGTTACATCTCGGGAAAACAGAAGCCATACTCTTTGGCACGAAATATAAACTGAGCAGGGTAAATAATTTTAATATCCGGTGTAATGGGAATCCATCACTTCAGTTTCCTCAGTAAAATATCTGGGAATCCCTTTGACCCATGCATGTCAGGAGAATTGATAGGGAACAGTGTAGTAAAGAAAGCGAATGCCAGACTGAAGTTCCTCTACAGACAAGCACAGTGTCTACCTACTGAGGCTCGCAGGACCCTATGTCTAGCCCTTATACAATGTCATATTGACTACGCTTGCTCTTCATGGTACTCTGCCTTGAAAAAAAACTGAAAGATAAGCTGCAAATCACCCAGAACAAAATGGTAAGATTCATCCTGGACCTGGGTCCAAGAGAGCATGTAGGCCAGGATGAATTACAACAATTGGATATGCTGAATATTGAAGACAGAGTAAAACAACTTAAATTAAATCAAGTTTATAAAATTGCTCACAAACAGTGTCCAGAATATCTTGCTGCCAATTTTGTCAAGGCTGGGAACCAAAGCAGACATAGTACTAGGGGAGAGAGCACAACTTTGTAGTTCCCACAGTCAGTGGCCAGGCTTCAAACACCTTTTATTGTACAGCAATAAAGGAATGGAACAGACTGCCTGCACATGTCAAAGCCAGTCACAGCATGAGCCAGTTCAAGAAGAGAACCAAAAAGTACCTAATGAATGTAGCGACAGAAAGGGAGGAGAATGATTTTTTATTTTTTTAGTTAACACACATGTATATGTAAATAACTCTATTTACCTTATTCCTAGTATACATATATCCTTTATAATATAATGACATATATATCCTACAATGTAAAAATTAAGTATAAAAAGGACCCCAATGGAAATAAGTCACGCTGTCTGACTTTTTTTGGGTTATCCTAGGTTCTCTACACATATGCTGCTATGTATGATAATGTATGTAAATGTATTTGTGTATACCTGAATAAACTTACTTACTTACCCACCCCCACACTGTCCCTTCTCCCCCACCCCCACACTGTCCCTTCTCCCCCACCCCCACACTGTCCCTTCTCCCCCACCCCCACACTGTCCCTTCTCCCCCACCCCCACACTGTCCCTTCTCCCCCACCCCCACACTGTCCCTTCTCCCCCACCCCCACACTGTCCCTTCTCCCCACCCCACTACACTGTCCCTTCTCCCCACCCCCACTGTCCCTTCTCCCCCACCCCCACACTGTCCCTTCTCCCCACCCCCACACTGTCCTTCTCCCCCACCCCCACACTGTCCCTTCTCCCCCACCCCCACACTGTCCCTTCTCCCCACCCCACACTGTCCCTTCTCCCCACCCCCACACTGTCCCTTCTCCCCACCCCCACACTGTCCCTTCTCCCCACCCCCACACTGTCCCTTCTCCCCACCCCCACACTGTCCCTTCTCCCCACCCCCACACTGTCCCCTTCTCCCCCACCCCCACACTGTCCCTTCTCCCCACCCCCACACTGTCCCTTCTCCCCACCCCACACTGTCCCTTCTCCCCACCCCCCACTGTCCTCCCCCACCCCACCTGTCCCTTCTCCCCCACCCCACACGCCCTTCCCCCCACACTGTCCCTTCTCCCCACCCCCACACTGTCCCTTCTCCCCCATCCCCACACTGTCCCTTCTCCCCACCCCACACTGTCCCTTCTCCCCACCCCCACACTGTCCCTTCTCCCCCACCCCCACACTGTCCCTTCTCCCCCACCCCACACTGTCCCTTCTCCCCCACCCCACACTGTCCCTTCTCCCCACCCCCACACTGTCCCTTCTCCCCACCCCCACACTGTCCCTTCTCCCCCACCCCCACACTGTCCTTCTCCCCACCCCCACACTGTCCCTTCTCCCCCACCCCCACACTGTCCCTTCTCCCCCACCCCCACACTGTCCCTTCTCCCCACCCCACACTGTCCCTTCTCCCCACCCCCACACTGTCCCTTCTCCCCCACCCCCACACTGTCCCTTCCCCCCCACCCCCACACTGTCCCTTCTCCCCACCCCCACACTGTCCCTTCTCCCCACCCCACACTCTCCCTTCTCCCCCACCCCCACACTGTCCCTTCTCCCCCACCCCACTCTCTCTCTTCTCCCCCACACCCACACTGTTCCTTCTTTCCCACAATGCCACTTCCACAGTTTTCACTCTCCCCACGTTCCCTTTCCTCTCTCGCATGCTTCTTTCCGTCCCCACCCTTCCTCCTCACACTTTCTTACCCTTCCTCCCCATACTTTCTTCCCCACATTTCTCCCTTCCCATACTTTCCCACCCTCCCCAATTTCCACACCCTGGCCCTCCTTTCCCCACACTTTCGCTCTTCTTCCCCTCACCCCCACCGCATTACCTTGATTTACATGGATAACGTAGACACTCTTCCCTCGACTTCAATTCTATTTACTTTAAGTCTTCAAATTTAATTTTAACAGCTTGAAATGTGTCTTGGTAAGTGAATGTCAGTTATGATGTATGCCGGAGTGACGTGGTCCTAGTCTTGTGATGTAATAAGTATAGCTGTACACTTCAGGTTGTGTGTGTGTGTTAAGGTTGATGTTAATGGGTGTCCCGTAGCTCGATTGCTAGGGCACTCAGCTCACACATTGAGGTCCGTGGTTCGATCCCTGGCCCGGGTGGAAACATTTAGACGTGTTTCCTTAAAACCACCTGCTGTCCCTTTTCACCTATAAGTAAAATAGGTACCTGGGTGTTAGTCGACTTGTGGTCACATTCTGGGACAAAATTGGCTTAATTTGCCCGAAATGCTTTGCATAACAGCCTGGTTGATCAGACCCTATCCACCATGAGGCCTGGTCTCAGACCGAGCCGCGGGGGCATTAACACCCGAAACCCTCTCCAGGTAATAACGATGGGCTTTCTATATAGTAGTGTCATTAATGTTATCTAGGCCTGTATACATTGTGCATGTACTTGTAGAAACAAAGATTATTATTGTTGAAGTGACTGCCACCAGCGCAGCTCTACTCATCTTGACCACCGGAGAAGCCACCAGTTTGAACACCTGGCTCCCACTCGTCTGCTGGTCCAGGATACTCTCACTTCTTCCCTTTCACTTCTCGCGACTTTCTCTTCTTACCTAGGAATGTCAGTTCTCGCACTATACACAACAAACCCAGAGGACTATAAATATTTATCTTAAACATTGCTTTTTTTCGGTTTTACTGAAACTATATATAAAATCATTAATTATAATTACCTGGAGTATACCTGGAGAAAGTTCCAGGGGTCGATGCCCCTGTGGCCCAGTCTGTGACCAGGCCTCATGTTGGAGCAGAGCCTGATCAACCAGACTGTTACTGCTGGCCGTATGCAGTCCAACGTACGAACCACAGCCTGGCTGGTCAGGTACCGACTTTAGGTGCCTGTCCAGTGCCTGCTTGAAGACAGCCAGGGGTTTGTTGGTAATCCCCCTGATGTGTGCTGGGAGGCAGTTGAACAGTCTTGGGCCTCTGACACTTATCGTGTTGTCTCTCAACGTGCTAGTGGCACCCCTGCTTTTCATTGAGGGGGATGTTACATCGCCTGCCGAGTCTTTTGCTTTCGTAGGGAGTGACTCGTGTGCAAGTTTGGTACTAATCCCTCGAGAATTTTCCACGTGTATATAATAATGTATCTTTCCCTCCTGCGTTCTAGAGAGTACAGGTTTAGGAACTTCAAGCGTTCCCAGTAATTGAGGTGGTTTATCGCAGTTATGCGTACCGTGAAGGTTCTCTGCACATTTTCTAGGTCAGCAATTTCACCTGTCTTGAAAGGTGCAGTTAGTGTGCAGCAATATTCCAGCCTAGATAGAACAAGCGACCTGAAAAGTGTCAACATGGGCTTGGCATCCCTGGTTTTGAAGGTTCTCATCCATCCTGTCATTTTTCTAGCAGATGCGATTGCTACGGTGTTATGGTCCTTGAAAGTGAGATCCTGTGACATGATCACTCCCAGGTCTTTGACATTAGTTTTTCGCTCTATTGTGTGGTTGGAATTTGTTTTGTACTCCGATGAGATTTTAATTTCCTCACGTTTTCCATATCTAAGTAATTGAAATTTCTCATCATTGAACTTCATATTGTTTTCTGCAGCCCATTTAAAGATTTGGTTGATGTCTGCTTGGAGTCTTGCAGTGTCTTCAATGGTGGACACTGTCATACAGATTCGGGTGTCATCTGCAAAGGAAGACACGGCACTGTGGCTTATATCCCTGTCTATGTCCGATATGAGGATGAGGAACAGGATGGGAGGCGAGTACTGTGCCTTGTGGAACAGAGCTTTTCACTGTAGCCGCCTCAGACTTTACACTGTTGACTACTACTCTTTGCGTTCTACTTGTTAGGAAATTATAGATCCATCTACCAACTTTTCCTGTTATTCCTTTATCACGCATTTTGTGTGCTATTACACCATGGTCACACTTGTCAAAGGCTTTTGCAAAGTCTGTGTATATAACATCTGCATTCTGTTTGTGTTCTAGAGCATCCAGAACCTTGTCATAGTGGTCCAGTAGTTGGGATAGACAGGAGCGACCTGCTCTAAACCCATGCTGCCCTGGGTTGTGTAATTGATGGGTATCTAGATGAGTGGCGATCTTGCTTCTTAGAACCCTTTCAAAGATTTTTATGATATGGGACGTTAGCGCTATTGGTCTGTAGTTCTTTGCTATTGCTTTACTGCCCCCTTTGTGGAGTGGGGCTATGTCTGTTGTTTTTAGTAACTGCGGGACGACCCCAGTGTCCATGCTCCCTCTCCATAGGATGTTAAAAGCATGTGATAGGGGCTTCTTGCAGTTCTTTATGAACACGGAGTTCCATGAGTCTGGGCCTGGAGCGGAGTGCATGGGCATGTCATTTATTGCCTTTTCGAAGTCATTTGTTGTCAGGGTAATGTCAGATAGGCATGCGTCTGCCAAGTTCTGTGGCACTCTCATAAAAAATTCATTTAGGTCTTCGACTTTCAGTCTGATTAGCGGTTAGCGGCTCGCTAAAAACTGAGTCATACTGGGACTTTAGTAACTCACTCATTTCCTTGCTGTCATCTGTGTAGGACCCATCCCATTTAAGTAGGGGCCCAATACTGGATGTTCTTGACTTTGATTTGACATAAGAAAAGAAATACTTTGGGTTTCTTTCAATTTCATTTATGGCTTTTAGTTCTTCCCGCATTTCTTGATTCCTGTAAGATTCCTTTAGTTTTAATTCGATGTTTGCTATTTCTCTGACCAGTGTCTCCCTACGTATTTCAAATATATTGGCCTCTTGTAGCCGCTCCGTTATTCTTTGCCTTCGCCTGTATAGGGAGAGCCTCTCTCTTTCTAGTTTACATCTTCTCCTCCGTTTCCTTAAGGGAATTTGCCTTGAGCAAACCTCAAGTGCCACAGAGTTAATTTGTTCTAGACATAGGTTAGGATCCGTGATGCTTAGGCTATCTTCCCAGTTTATATCATTTAGGACTTGGTTTACTTGGTCCCACCTTATGTTTTTGTTATTGAAGTTGAATTTGGAGAAGGCTTCCTTGTGACTGATCACATTTTGTCGATCTGGGGCTCCCCGCATACATGTCTGGACCTCTATTATGTTGTGATCTGAGTATATTATTTTTGATATGATGTCATTTCGTATCAGATCATCATTGTTGGTGAAGATGAGGTCCAGTGTATTCTCTAATCTTGTAGGCTCTACTATTTGTTGGTTTAAGGTGAATTTGGTGCAGAGATTTAAAAGTTCATGTGTGTGGGAGTTTTCATCTGAGCTGCCTCCTGGTGTTATCTCTGCTACCACATTGTTTGCAATATTCCTCCATTTTAGGTGCCTTAGGTTGAAATCCCCCAGGAGCAAGATGTTGGGGGCAGGAGCTGGAAGATTTTCCAGAGAGTGGTCAATTTTCAGAAGCTGTTCCTGGAATTGTTGGGACGTTGCATCCGGAGGCTTGTATACAACCACTATGACTAGGTTTTGATTCTCGATCTTTATTGCTAATACTTCAACTACATCATTTGAGGCATTTAGTAGTTCTGAACATATAAGTGACTGTGATATACAGGCCAACCCCCCCTTTTTGCCTGTTCACTCTGTCACATCTGTATAGGTTGTAGCCCGGGATCCATATTTCATTGTCCAAGTGATCTCTTATGTGGGTCTCTGTGAAAGCCGCAAACATAGCATTTGACTCTGTAAGCAGTCCACGGATGTAAGGTATCTTGTTGTTCGTTGCTGGCTTTAGACCCTGTATACGTATTTGGAAAGATAAATGTCGTTGGCAGTTACCGAACGAATTTGTTCCCATAAGGATAAATGTAAATTGGATTAGTCATTTCAGACCCCCAAAACTACACTTACAGAAGCAATTACGAAAATACACTTACATAATTGTTCGAGTTTGGAGATGAACGAAAACCGAGGGTCCACTGTACATGTATTTGTAGTAAATAAAGATATTATTATTATTATATTATTATTGAGTTCTTATGCAATAACTTAGAGAAATAATCTGAGTGGTTTCAAGCTTTCAACACTGTTATGTCCTTCTTAGTAGAAGGTTGAGATTATTGGAGTGTGTACAGTGGACCCCCGCTTAACGAGCAAAATTCATTCCAGAAGCCTGCTCAAGTGCCATTACCGAACGAATTTACTTCCTTAAGAAATAATGTCACATAGGTTAGTCTATTTCAGACCCCCAAAAATACACTTCCACAAGCACTTACAATATTATATTTACATAATTGTACGATTTCCGGGGTGCTCGTTAGGCGGAGGTCCACTATATACAGTGGACCCCCAAGTAACGTAAAAACTTCATTCCAGAAGCCTGCTCAAGTGTCATTACCGAACGAATTTACTCCCTTAAGGAATAATGTCACATAGGTTAGTCTATTTCAGACCCCCAAAAATACACTTCCACAAGCACTTACAATATTATACTTACATAATTGTACGATTTCCGGGGTGTTCGTTACTCGGGGGTCCACTGTATGCCAATTTAATTTTTGATATGTACATTTTTAAGTGATATAACTTCATTATACCTCTTCTGATTGGCTTCAATCTATAATGGCTGACGTTCTATATGGACATGATCGTACTCAATATGTTTAGGCTTTGTAGAGGCAAATTTTCTAACTGAATTAACCACTAAACTTAGAGTTGTTGAATTCAGGGCAGTAACAGAAGAATGCCTCTTCTGAGTGGCATGAAGCTTGTAGCAGTTTACCTGGAGAGAATTCCAGGGGTCAACGCCCCTGCGGCCCGGTCTGTGACCAGGCCTCATGTTGGTGGGGTTTGCTTGAAGGAAACTTTGGATGACATTGATATTAGATCTAATTCTGTGTTAATTGTGCTTTTACTATATAAATGTAATTTTTTGCTGTTCACAATATTGTATAATTAGATGATAAGATTTTTATTACAGGGTGAACTGGGCCTGGAGGCTGGCTACCTGGTGGAAAGACACACCGTGACTACAGAAGATGGTTACATCCTTACCCTCCACCATGTTCCTCGTTTTGCTAACCCTTCCAGACGCTTGTCCAACATCAGGTCTACTAATACACACTCACAAGGTCGCAAGCGCAGGTATAGTGAGTGCACACTCATTCTTGAATGAGGTGTGATGGTTAAGTGTGTTGAGCTGACATTTGTAGAGTCCTGAGTTGCAAAGAAATACTTTTCTTTTTGTATAATACAAAATTCCATCTGGTTTGTGTGTATACCACCAATATAGATGAACCTCCTTATCTTGTTTGATGTATGATAGATAAGACAGATCATTTTCCCCAAGAAAAATCAACCCTTCATAAGATATTTATTTGGAAAATTAATATTTATCTGAAAAATACACAGCAATGATATGACAGATAATTGATTTAATAAGAGATATGACTACCCTTTACTTTTATAAGCATTGCTACACACTTTGGCATGTAATCGACCAATGATGAACACATCTTGGAAAGTTCTTAGTCATGGTACCATGTCCTAGTAGCAACAGACAATTAGCTTCCCCACAGTTGAACAGTCCTTTTTCGTGATCCTGTGTTTGGTTATTGCCCATAGATTCTCAATTGGGTTGAGGCAAGGAGAGTTTCCAGGCCAATTTAGAACGCTTAGCCCACTCTCTCCGAAGAATGTCAGCATTTTTCTGGAAGTGTGGCATGGAGCAAGCTTCTGCTGGAAAATGCCTTCTCCATCAGGAGAGTCTATATCCATAAAGGGAAGCAAATGAGTTTGTTAGGATTGCCTTGTATTTATCACTTCTTCATTCCCTCAATAGCAAGCCATCCAGGGTCTTTAGCAGTAAAACTACCCCAAAACATCTTAGGCATTTGTTGAATGTGTCCATTTCGAAGAGGTTTGCCTTTACTCCATCTCACTACCACTGATCTATACCCATGTACAGTGGTACCTTGACTTACGAGTTTAATTTGTTCCGTGACCCAGCTCGCAACTCGGTTTGCTCGGTAGTGGAATGACAGGGAGTGACCTCCAGGACGATGAACTCTACTTGGAGAAAGTTGTGGCCAGATTGTGTCCAAGAGAGGGATTTTGAAGGGTTTGGGGCTGACCCTGAGGAGCCTATGGAAGTTGTGGAAAGTATTGTGGCATTGGGGAATTCCATGGGGTTGGATGTGAGTGGCGAGGATGTGGAAGAGTTGGTGGAGGACCACAATGAAGATCTAACCACTGAAGAGCTGCAAGAGCTTGAGCTGCAACACCATCAAACCAGAACTCAGGAAATTGCTTCAATGAAGGAGGAAGAGATGTAAGGTGCCTTCTTCAAAGATTAAGGACATTTGTGCAAAGTGGAGTGAGGTGCTTTCATTTGTGGAGGAACATCACCCCTACAGATGTTATAATCCGTCTCGGCAACATGTTCAATGACAATCTCGTCCAATTTTAGGGACATTTTAAAGAGACGCCAGCAACAGAGCTCTCTGGGCAGATATTTAGTGCCACAGGTGTGCAGTGACTCAAGCTGGTCCTAGTGGCAGTAAAAGACAAAGAAGGGAAGTGACCCCAGATGATTACTTGGTACCTAGAGTCCTTATGGAGGGGGATTCCCTTTCCAAAGAATAGCCTCTCTTTCCTCTCCCCTCCTCCCTGTCTTCCCTCTCCCCTCCTCCCTGTCTTCCATCCAGCAACATCAATCTTCAATAAAAGTAAGTACATATCATGTTGAATGTTCATTCTTTTGTGCATGTAAATCTATCTTTAAGGCCCCCCCCCAATTTTTTTTTTAATACTTCTGGGAGTCTGGAACGGATTAATTGAATTTACATTATTTCTTATGGGGAAAATGGTTTTAGTTTTCGTCGATTTTGGAACGGATTAAACACGAAAACCAAGGGACCACTGTACTTCAAAATGCACCTCATCATAAAACAGAACTTTTCTTCATTCATCTGTCACCCATCCCTTATGATTGAGTGCCCACCTTAGCCATTTTTCTTCATAGCAGCAGTCAATAATTGTTTCTTTACTTGCTTTCTGGCAGTTTGCCAACTTCAAGGAGCCTTTGTCAAACAGTTGAAGAACCAACATTTACGCTACATGAAGCCAAATCTCTCTGTAGATCTTTGCTGGTTTTCTTGGGAGCCTTCATACTATTTCTTATGATAAACGTTATCTTGAGGTGTTGTCTTGTGTTTTCTTTCACATCTTCCTCAACGCAGTGCTCCACAATCGTCAGCTCTCTTCAGAATCTAACCAATAGTTGATTTTGCTAGGCACAAATTTTCGGCAATCTATCTGATATTCAAATCAGCATGTTTTCTAAGAGCTACAATACTTTCACGCTTCCTAGGTGTAACATCCATCATGAATTTGGCAAAACCACATTCACTCATGGAGCACGCTTGCAAGAATAGCCTCGCAGAACAGCAGCTGTTGTAGCACTGTCAAGAGTCGTAGAGTAACACCACAGCTGGATGGTTGCCAGAAGTCTGTAGCAAACTCTTCTGAAAAGAAAAGAACCCAAACTACATTAATTAAGCTGGAGACTAAGACATATTATGAGATAATCACAAAATTTACTCCTGTCCCAATTAATTTGCACACTATTGTACAACAGACTTTCATATGATGGACTTTTCAAATACTACAGAACAAAATCCCCTGAGTCAATCATTTTGGATGCAACTGTCAAAGTTAGGTGGTTACATAATTGTTGGCTATTGTTACTATCACAGCAAAACAATCTCTTCGCTAACCACCACCACTACCATTACCAGTCACCCGCTTCTCCCTGTTAGTCAAGGATTTGCTGGTTCATTTATAGTCACATTATTAGATTGTGTACATTTCTTACAAGAAAAAGCCCAAAGTTATGCATAGCATTTTGGGCAGTCTTAAGCTAAGATGGATATGGATACAAAATGTGTAATGTAAATATAACAGTGCCAGTGTAGGTCTTCACTCTCACCTCTCCTTCATCTACCTCTTGAAATATTACATCCACTTGGGGACCTCAGTGATTTTATATTTTTACAATTCATGGGAATTTAACATAATAGAGATTCAGTAAAAGATAATGGATTATATGCTAGTTTTAAGTGGATTATCAGGATTGTGTAATTCAGAAGAAATAAACAACTACAGCCATACCATTCACTTGTGAGAAGTTTTGCCGCATAATGCTGATCCTAAGGTTTAATCTAGCCTAATTGAGCACTTGGCTTGGAAATAAAATAAAATACCTGTTTCCCAAAGGACTTAAGGAAATCAGCAATATATGATTGGTAGATGCTAATAGCACCTGTTCCTGTGAGGAGCAATGCTCAGTACTAACTAAACCACTAGCTAAAAGTCAGAGATCTGGAAGATAGTTAATGTAGCTACAATATTTAAGGAGACAGGAAGCTTTAAACTTAAGACCAGTATCACTAACATGCATACTATATTAAGATAATGGAGAAAATGTCAGGAAATGTGACTCGAACCTTTCAACAACGTTTAGGTGAGAACAGACAGATACAAAGAGTCATATACATAACTGTAGTCCTTCGTATACATGTGGAAGAATTAAAACAATTACCAGCTATTCATATCACCTATTCATAAACACATCAATAATGAATACATATTCATAAAACCCATAGACACAAGTTTTTTTTTTTTTTTTTTTTTTTTTTTTTTTTTAAGTATCAACTTCCTCACTCCATTGGGACCTCACCTGCCCCACTTCCGGCTCGCTACGTTCCTCACTGTCAATGACATCCGTCTTCTGATGCTCATCGTCAATATGTTGAGTCGTAACCACTTCTCCTCTCCGTCCTTCATCTCGTCGCCTCACACAATCAGCTGCAAAATAGCCAGGCTGCCCACACAACCTGCATGTTTTCACCTGGCCCTGATAATGCACGTACACCTGTGTGCGAAAGCACTCCATCAATACAAACGATGGTATAGGTTTTCTTAAACCCTCCAATACATCAGAGTGGTGGAACACTTTTAGAGAAATGGTTTAATGAACAATAACCAGCATAGTTATCTTGTTGGTGACAGTAAAAGAAATGAAGCAAGCAAGAGGGATGGGTGGACTTCATATTCTTAGGCTGCAAGAAGGCATTTGAGAGACTGGGACAGAAATTTGAGGAACAGGTAGGAATAGCTGAAAATGCACTAAAGTTGACCAAAGAGTACCTTATGAGAAAGAGAGAGAAAGATTGTTCGAAATATCTGAATGGGAAAGTTTAAGGAAAGAGTATGCGATAATCAAATGAATCTCTGTTGCAGATTTAAAATCAATGGGGAAAAACTAACGAGGACAAGAAACGGCTACAAGTAGATGTGGCAAGTTGCAAGATTGCTCAGACAGGTGGTTTCTGTAATTCAGCCTTGCCAAATGCAAAGTGACAAAGATTGGGGAAGTGGTAAGAAGATTGGAAACTGAGTATAGGCTCTTGTACCAGAAGCTGCAAACCTCACTCAAGACAATGACCTAGAATGGAACATGCAAACTCAGTCAGATTTATTTACAAAGTGCCAAGCATATCACTAGAGGCCCACATTCAGCTGAATAGCTGCTGCAGGAATGCTAACTGGGTAAATCTAAAACTAGTTTTCAGGAATCACGATGGAGTTATTTATGGCATTATATATAACTTAAGTCGGGCACCAACATAGAACCCTTACCTGGTAAAGGATGTTAATATCTTTATTTCTACAAGTACATGTACAAGGTATACAGACCTAGCTGACATCAATGACTATATATAAAAAAACCTTGTTATGCAGAACATTTCGGGCAAATTAGGTCAATTTTGTCCCAGGATGCGACCCACACCAGTCGACTAACACCCAGGTACCCATTTTACTGATGAGTGAACAAAGACAGCAGGTGTCTTATGGAAACAGATCTTAATGTTTTCCAGCCGTACCAGCTGAGTGTGCTAGCGATCGAGCTACAGGACACCTAGAGTTAAAGGGAATGTGTTATGAGGAGAAGCTAAAGGAATTGAGCCTGATGACATTACAAGATAGAAGAACCAGTGGGACATCAAAATGGCATAAAATACTCCAGATAACTTGAGAGGATGGACAAAGATGGACTGTTAAAGAGGTTGGATGCAGATATGTGAAGGCAGAGTTTGAAGTTACAAAGATGAGTTGGGGATGCCAGGAAATATTTCTTCAGCCTCAGGGTGGTCATGAAGTGGAATGACCTGACAGAGTAGTAGTGGAGGCAAACTCCATACATGTATTTAAAATTAGGTATAGTAGTACCCATGAGGCTAGAGAGTAAACCCAGATTTGACTCCTGCAACTACAAATAAGCCATTACATACATATGCTTTAGTTTAAAACAAATAATTCAGGATGAAAAATAATTAATAGTGCATTTAAATATACAGTGGACCCCCGCCTAACGAGCACCCCGGAAATCGTACAATTATGTAAGTAGTATAATATTGTAAGTGCTTGTGGAAGTGTATTTTTGGGGGTCTGAAATAGACTAACCTACGTGACATTATTTCTTAAGGAAGTAAATTCGTTTGGTAATGGCACTTGAGCAGGCTTCTGGAATGAATTTTGCTCGTTAGGCGGGGGTCCACTGTACGCCTAATGAGCAAAATTCATTCCAGAAGCCTGCTCAAGTGCCATTACCGAACAAATTTACTCCCTTAAGAAATAATGTCAAGTAGGTTAGTCCATTTCAGCCCCCAAAAAATACTTACAAAAGCACTTACAATATTATACTTACATAATTGTACGATTTCCGGGGTGCTCGTAACTCGAGGGTCCACTGTATTTATCAATTTCTGTAATGTAATAGATTAATTACTATTTTTATCTGTTAATAGGACTATACTGTATTTTCTGGTATATACTGTACATATATACAGTGGAACCTCGGTTTTCGTGATTAATCTGTTCAAAAAACTCTGACGAAAACCGAATTATATGAAAACTGAAGCAATACATATTTCCCATACAAAATAATGTAAATTAAATTAATCCATTCCAGACACCCAAAAATATTAACAACAAATACATTTTATAGAGAATGACTATAGTTTTACATACAGAAAACAATGAGAAATAAATATAAATGACTATTGAAATGGATAAATGAACATTTAACATCACTTATCTTTATTGAAGACTCTTGTTGGCGTGTGGAAGACGGTGAGGAGGGAAGAGGGAGGAGGAGAGGTTATTGTTTGGAAGGGGAATCCCTGTCCATAAGAAATTCAGGTGTCAAGGCCCTATCTGGGGTTACTTCCCTTCTTTGTCTTTTACTGGCACTAGTACCAGCTTGAGAGTCACTGGACCCCTGTCGCAGAAAAAACCTGTCCAGAGAGGTCTGTTTCTGGTGCCTCTTTAAGATTTGCCTAAAATGTGACAAGGCATTGTCATTGAACATGTTGCAGATACAGCTTGCAACAGCTTTGTTAAGGTGATATTTCTCCACAAAACTTTGCAACTCATTCCACTGCACACATGTCCTTAATCACTGAAGAAGGGACATTCTCCCCTCTCTCTTCCTCCTCCTCTGAAGCATTTTCCTCAGCAGAGGTCTGTTGCTGTTCCAGTTGAAGGTCTTGCAGCTCTTCAGTGATTAGCTCTTCCCTGTGGTCGTCCACCAACTCTTCCACATCCTGGCCACTCACATCCAACCCTATGGACTTCCCCAAAGACACAATAGATTCCACAACAGGTGTAGGGTTGTCAGGGTTAGCCTCAAACCCTTCAAAATCCTTCTCGAGGACACATTCTGGCCACAATTTTCTCCAAGCAGAGTTCGTCGTCCTGGAAGTCACTCCCTGCCAAGCCTTATCTATAAGGCTTATGCAGTTGAGGATATTGAAGTGATTCCTCCAGAATTCTCTTAAGGTCAGTTCAGTGTCCGAGGTCACTTCAAAGCACCTTTGAAACAGTGCTTTGGTGTAGAGTTTTTCGAAGTTTGAAATGGCCTGCAGGTCCATGGGCTGGATGAGAGGAGTGGTATTAGGGAGCAAGAACTTCACTGTGATGAAACTAAACTCCTCCAACAATTGGTCTTCCAAGCCTGGAAGGATGAGCAGGAGCATTGTCCATTACCAGGAGGCACTTTAGTGGCAATTGATTTTTCAGGAGGTATTTCTTCACACTCGGGCCAAACACTTCATTGAAATCCCCACTAGTGTTACCACAGAACAAAAGAGTTAGCCTATCCTTCATAGGCTTGTGTCCTGGCAGTGCCTTTTCCTCCTGCGTGATGTAGGTCCTCTTCGGCATTTTCTTCCAAAAGAGGCCTGTTTCGTCACATTTGAAAACTTGTTGGGGGAGGAATCCTTCAGCCTCTACGTACTCCTTGAATTCATCAACTGATTCTTCGGCCCCACGTTTGTCCGAACTTGCAGCCTCGTCATGCCTTACCACACTGTGTATGCCAGTTCACTTCTTGAATTCGTTGTACCAGCCTCTGCTGGCCTTAAATTCACTAACAGCAGCACTCGTTCCAGGCATTTTCTTTGCGAAATCCGCATGCAACTGCCTTGCCTTTTTGCAAATTATCGCCTCCAAAACACTATCTCCCGCTAACTGTTTTTCGTTGATCCACACCAACAACAATTTCTCAACATATTCAATTGTTTGCGATCTCTGTTTCGTTAGCACATTTACCCCTTTCGTAACATCAGCTTCCTTAATTTCTTTTTTCTGTGCCAGGATAGAACTGATCATTGATGTGGACTTCCCGTACATCCTGGCGAGATCGGCCACGCATACGCCACTTTTGTACTTTGATAAGAGTTCTTTCTTGAATTCTATCGTGTTTCTCGCCTTCTTTATCAAAGGGCTGACACTCGAAATTTTCTTTGGCCCCATGGTGACTTATTTAGCAGTCGCACTCAATAAACAAGCACAAAAAACAATGGATTATTACAAAATGTTTCGGATGAACGCGTGGGGTGATGCTCACTCAACGAGAAACAAAGGCAGACTGAGTCACGAATGCATGGGATGCTTTGTGTGGGTGCTTGATTCCAGGAAATGAGTGGCCAAGTTATGCGGGCAGGTGGACAAGTTTGGTATGGACCATTTTCAACTGTACAAAAACCGAGCGGATGTACGAAAACTGGGACAAAATTTTGATGAAAAAAGTCGTTGAAAACCGAATCGTATGAAAACTAGGGCATACAAAAACTGAGGTTTGACTGTAATTGTAAATATGTTATGTTTTTTTAAGGCAGAACTTATCAAACAATATTAATTGTTGTGAGTTAAGTAGGGATTGTACATTTTTAACTTTGTACTGTATCTTAAATTAATTTAACAATCTAAAATAAACTTGCTAAAAAATTAACATTGTAATGTAATTTACATAAATTTTACCCAAATTATCTTGGGTCAGTCTAAGTTTACCAGTTTTTAGTGTTACAGTACATCATTTAACATCTATGAAATGTGAACATTTCTTGATATTCAGACTATAGAAGTTATTGCAACAGTGAATTTGTACTAGACTTGTTTGACAAAAATTATTATAGCTTTATATAAGGTACCTGTAGAGCAGTAGTAGTGAGCTTGACTCACAACAGAGAGGGCAAAGGTTGAACTCTGGACAATGAGATAGATATAGTATATGAACAAGTCTCTTAATACTTGCTGCACCCAGTATCTAGAAGTAGATACTTGGGAGTTAGTTAAATATTGTAGGTTGCATCCTGGGAAGGAGTTAAAAAGAACCTAATAGAAATAAGCCACACTGCTTGACCTTTAAGGTTACTATGTGAATAAAAAGTATTCTTAGCAAAGATTGCAAACTCCGCCTTAAAAGCACATGTACATCACAAGTGAGCAAGTTGCTAACCCTATTAATCCAAACAGGAGGTATGAGACTTATGCTTCTGCCAATATGACACTGAGTACTTCAGAAAGTCTACAGGAGGACACGCCAAGCCTAGAAGACATGGATGAGGTTCTGCTAAACACTACTGTAGACAACCTAGATGCACAAGCCTGGGAATACCCTAGCCCTCTTTACAAGTGGGAGGACTATCAAGACTCTGAGAAAGTGGTATTCCTCCAGCATGGTCTCATGGGCTCCTCTGATAATTGGAACACAAACACCAGAGAAGACTCCCTGGGTGAGTGATGGAAGAAATTATCTAGCTAATTTTAAATAATAGAAAGCCAGTATTAACATGTTCATACCCAAAATTATTGAGTCTTAGTCCATGGCTTCTACATCTGAAGATGTTTACTGGATCTAAAATTGTGTTAAGTACTTTCATGTTTATCGGGTGGCCCGGTGGTCTGGAGGCTAGAGCTCTCACTTCACACACTGAGGGCCCGGGTTCGATTCCCGGCGGGTGGAAACATTTCGACGTGTTTCCTTACACCTGTTGTCATGTTCACCTAGCAGCAAATAGGTACCTGGGTTGTTAGTCGACTGGTGTGGGTTGCATCCTGGGGGACAAGATTAAGGACCCCAATGGAAATAAGACAGACAGTCCTCGATGACGCACTGACTGACTTGGGTTATCCTGGGTGGCTAACCCTCCGAGGTTAAAAATCCTAAGAAATCTTAATCTTAATTTATTGTGAAATTAACCATTAAACTGTGGGAAGTTTAAAAAAAATTCTTGCAGAATTTTAAAACACCAACAACTGAATGATGGCCAAAACAGAAATCTGGCAAATATTGAATCCTTCCCTTTTTATGAGAGAATGGGAAGATAGGAGTGGGAGATATTAGGAAGGCATAAAGGGAAGACTAGAAATTAATTGCATCTTGAAGCATAGCTTCATAGGTTCCTACCTGCCATTACAAAGTATTAATGTTAGTGTACAGGTGAACTGTGGCCTTAATGACTTGCAGTTGGTAGGCTTTTCAACTTTGCTTGGTTATCCTATGTTTAATCTACATAATTTATGACCAGTGTATGGCTTTGACAATACCTTATTTAACCCTTTGGGGGTCGCAAGGCCCTCTCCCAAACTAGTTCTCAGGGCCGCACATTTTTCGGAAAAAAAAAATAATTTTTTCTTATGAAATGATAGAGAATCTTTTTCCGATCATAACACCACCAAAATTATGAAATTTGATGGAAAACTAACGGAATTATGCTCTCACGAAGTTAGCAGTATCGATGACATTTACGCATCGGCGATTTCGCCCACTTTGAGCTCTATTTTCGGCAAATTCCAATGTTTCAGTCTACTAAAATTATAGCTATTTCGCTAGAATTCTATTTGTTCTATCAATTGAGTATAGGAAACCGCCAATTTACCGATTTCAACTACCCAATAAGGTGGTCAGAAATTGGCAATTTGGCCAATTTCACACAAATTTCAAAAGATGCCAATTTCAAAATAGGGTCCAGAATAAGCGAGACAGACATTCCTGGCACTCAAACAACATTTTATCTGTTCATTAGTCACGTCTCCAGGCCCCTCTTACATTACTTTTGCTTTCCATTTTGAATTTTTATTCTCACAAAAAATAATAGATTTACTGTTATGTATACAACTGCATCATTGTAAAAATGGTATAAATAATATCAGCACACTTGTGCAAGAATATTAGACTACCCAGTTGATGTGTATTGGAAGCATGGCATGATTTGTTTACTCTTGAACATAGGCAAAAATCGAACATTTTCGCTACTTTGAGCTCAGTTTCAAGGTACTTGTCATTGTGAAACCAGTCAAAATTATCTCTATTTCTGTAATATATCATCCATTCTATCAAATGAGACTAAGAAAACGAGTATACAAGCATAAATACTATACGAAAATAGACTGCAAAGTCGCTGTTTTAAACCAAAAACACGGTCAGTTTTTTTTTTCTCATTATGCACTGTGTGGTGCAGGATTTTTTTTATACTGCGCACACTGACCGCACAGACCCATTCTCTCACATCTAGGCCTACCAGCCTGTTTCCACTTGATTTGAGGGCGCTAGAATTTAGGCGTACTAGTACGATGAAAACCCTGGTGCGTAAGCCGTACTAGTACAGCTGAAACCCCGAAAGGGTTAAACTGTTAAATAAATTTATAAAAATATCTAAAATTATTCACCATGAGGAAGTGGAACAGAATTCTTCCTCCATAAGCCATGCGTGTCGTAAGAGGTGACTACAATGCCGGGAGCAAGGGGCTAGTAACCCCTTCTCCTGTATACATTATGAAAGTTGGAATAGAAACTTTCGTTTTTCTTTTTGAGCCACCCTGCTTCAGTGGGATACAGCCGGTTTGTTGAAAGAAGATGATCTAAAATTATATGTTGATTACTTGAATAAAGCTTTTCTTCCAACAAAATTCATCATAATACAGTGGACCCTCGAGTAACGAGCACCCCGGAAATCGTACAATTATGTAAGTATGTATAATATTGTAAGTGCTTTTGTAAGTGTATTATTGGGGGTCTGAAATGGACTAACCTACTTGACATTATTTCTTAAGGGAGTAAATTCGTTCGGTAATGGCACTTGAGCAGGCTTCTGGAATGAATTTTGCTTGTTACTTGGGGGTCCACTGTATTCATGATAAGCAAACTAAGTTAGGTTGGGTGGGTTCTCTTCATCTGGATTCTGATATGGTTGCTGGCCATCTCCCACTGAAGTAGGGTGACCTGACAAAGAGGAAATCACTTTCACTGTCATTCATTAAGTCGCTGTTTTGCCAGAAGAGCCCTGACATTACAGTTCAGATGTCCCACCAAACTGTAACAGCCCCATCCTTCAGTGCAGGTACTGTGTTTCCCACCTCCAGGACTCCAGTTTGGCTAACCAGTTTCCCTGAATCCCTTCACAATTATTACCCTGCTTACACTCCAACAGTACATCAAATAATAAAAAAAACATTTGCCTTGTCTAACTCCTATCTAACACTCGCACAACAGACTTGGCCTAATGAATTATTACCTAATTCTACAGACACACCCATGCAGTGGACTTACTGAGCCTTTGTCTGGCCAGATAATTTTTTTTCTCCAAAATTACTTGGATAGGCATCTGTTTTAGTTTATTTTTTAATTGCATGTCTATAAATATTCTTGCAGCCCTAAAATATAAGTGTACTAACTGAACAAGTTGTACATTCAAATAATTGTCCATGATTTAATGTGCTAATTCACAGGATGCACAAAAAATTCAAGGAAAAGGAACACAGATCATTACTTGGGTATACTTTACATTACAACACTTGCATTTGCATAAATTGATGGCTCCAAAAAGAAATATCACTGGATTCTTTTCAAAGTATAAATTTCTTTACAGCCTATCTGCTGTCTGATGCTGGCTATGATGTTTGGATGGGAAATTTTCGAGGAAATATTTATTCTCGCAACCATAAAAGGTTCACAGATAATGATCCCAACTTTTGGAGATTTAGGTAAGTGTGCACATCAGTGCTTAATGTAATGTGTAGAAATGTAAAAAGAGCGAAATAAATGAAAATAAAATTGTTACATGGAACAGAATAAATTTCAAGGATTGGTAAACGTTCTTGCTCCAGCTTTGACGAGATGGCACAGTTTGACCTCCCTGCCATGTTGGATTATGTCAAGAACCAGACAAAGGTAAAGAAGCTTCACTACCTTGGTCACTCCATGGGCACCACAGTATTCTTTGCTCTTATGAGCTCCAAGCCAGAATATCAACAAAGAATTGCCTCGATGGTGGCTTTAGCTCCTGTTGCCACTGTTACCAGCATTACATCTCCCATCAAATATTTGGCACCATTAGTCAATGAGCTGCAGGTAAATGCAGACTTTAACCTCAATTTATTTTTGACTTGTCATAATTACAATTAATGTAATTATGGTATTTTTAATGGAAAAAGGTAAGTTGGTATAAGAGGTTTAAAGTTTTATAAGCAACTTTTTGCCAGTAAGGGCTTCTTGATCCAGGGAATGGACTTATCCTTCCCTTCCTTGGCTTGAACCTGACTTGTTTCATCACCAGAACCATCAAAGCCTATGTATTTTATCATTACAGGTACGTATATTCAATTATAATTGTATACATGTATGTATATCCCTTTCAGGGTCCGTCCCGTAGATCTACGGCTTTGAAGCCAGGGTCCATGCCATAGGTCTACGCCATGAGCTCAGCTCACTCAGATAAGCTGAGAGTGGTAAATTTGGGCCTAGATATGAGAGAATACATCTATGTAGTAAGTGTGCACCACATAAAGCAAATCCTGCAGCACACGGTGCATAATGAGAAAAAAAATGAGAAAGTAATTTTGGAGTTAAACAGTGACTTTGTGGTGTTTTTCGTATGTTTTTTATAGTTGTATTTGCGATTTTATCTCATTTGATAGAATGGAAGATATATTACAGAAATAGAGATGATTTTGATTGGTTTAAGTGTACTGAAAATTGCTTGAAACTGAGCTCAAAGTAGCAGAAATGTTAAATTTTTGCAGATGTTCAAGAGTAAGCAAATGACATCACACGTCTAATACACGTCAGCTGGTGGGTCTGATATACGTTGATGAATGTGGTGATATTATTTATACAATTGTTACAATATTGCATAACAGTAAATCTTCCATTTTTTGGTGTGAATAAAAATTCCTTATCTGAATAAAAAATAAAAATGGAATTCATTTGTAAAGCCTGAAAACGTAACTAATGAACAGAGGAAATGTTAGTTTAGTGCCAGGAATGCTTGCATTGTTTATTCTGGACCCTATTTTGAAATTGGAATATTTTGAACTGTGTTAAATTGTCCAAATTACCAATTTCTGATCACTATTGGGTAGTTGAAACAGATGACTGGGTGATTTCTTGTGCTCAATCGATAAAATAGAAGTAATACTAGCGAAATAGCTAAGAATTTGGTCAACTAAAATAATGTAATTGGCCTAAAATAGGAGTCAAAGTCGGCAAAATCACCAATGCGTAAATATCGCTGACGCATCAAAATTCATGAGATCGTAATTTCGTCAATTTTCAATCAAATTTCGTACTTTTTGTTTTATTACCTTCAGAAGAAGATTCTCTACCATTTCATAAGAAAAAATAATTTTTTTTTAAAATTCTTGGACCCTGACTGTCTGAGATTTGGCCTCTGGACCATGAAAGGGTCCAGATCAGCTGGTTCGTATGTTTGACTACGTGCAGCCAGCAGTAACAGCCTCGTTCATCAGGCCCTGATCCACCGGGAGGCCTGGTCATAGACCGGACTGTGGAGACGTTGATCCCCGGAATGCCCTCCAGGTAGACTCCAGATAGGTAGATATACAGTGGACCCCCGGATTTCGTACTGCTCCCAACTCGAACAATTATGTAAGTGTATTTTTGTAAGTGCTTTTGTAAGTGTATTTTTGGGGGTCTGAAACGGACTAATCTAATTTACATACAGTGGTACCTCGAGTTACGATATTTTTTCGTTCGAGAATGCTGTTCAAGTGCCATTACCAAACGAATTTATCCCCATAAGGAATAATGTAAAATAGACTAGTCCTTTTACACCCCCAAAAATATACTTACAAAAGCATTTAAAAAAATAAACTTACATAAAAGGGCAATTTTGGGGACCATCGTAACTCGAGGTACCACTGTATGTCCTTATGAGAACAAATTCGTTCGGTAACGGCACTCAAACAGCATTCTGGAACGAAATCCGGGGTACCACTGTATATACAGTGGACCCCTGAAAAAAGCGATCGAAAATTGAGCCGGCCGATAATCAGACCGGCCGATTTGCGGGGATCCACTGTAAATGTTATTTTAAATGTAAATTTATAAATTTAATGTGTTGTTATTATGTGTTTTGTGTATGTAAAGCTATAATTATTCTTTAAAAAATGAATTTTTTTGTGAATATTTTTGGGTGTTTGGAACGGATTAACCCTTTGACTGTTTCGGTTGTATATATATGTCTTACGAGCCAGTGTTTCGGACGTATATATACTCAAAAATTCTAGCGGCTTCAAATCAAGCGGCAGAAAGCTGGTAGGCCCACATATGAGAGAATGGGTCTGTGTGGTCAGTGTGCGCTGTATAAAAAAATCCTGCAGCACCCAGTGCATGAGAAAAAAAACCTCCGACCGTGTTTTTGGATTAAAACGCCGACTTTGAGGTGTATTTTCGTATAGTATTTATGATTGTAGTATTCTCTTTTTCATGGTCTCATTTGATAGAATGGAAAACATATTACAGAAATAGAGATGATTTAGATTAGTTTCATGATGAAAATGACCTTGAAATTGAGCTCAAAGTAGTGGAAATGTTCGATTTTTGCCAATGTTCAAGAGTACACAAATCACGCCATGCGTCCAATACACATCAACTGGTGAGTCTAATATTCTTACACAAGTGCCATTACCAAATGAATTTATTCCCATAAGGAATAATGTAAATTAGACTAGTCCTTTTAGACCCCCAAAAAATACACTTACAAAAGCAGTTACAAAAATACACTTACATAATTGTTCGAGTTTGGAGCATCACGAACACCGGGGGTCCACTGTATATATATATATTTATATTTTCTCACTAACACTGTAAACTTAAAAATACACTGGATGAAGGCAGTTCTTCATATTAGAAACTTGCATTGTTTGCATTGCTGTACTACATGTAATTCTTTAATTGAACATCCAGACAATTTATGATGCTTAGGTGTCCCATAGCTCGATCGCTAACGCACTCAGCTCACACACTGAGGTCCAGAGATCGAATCTCCTCCGGTACGGCTGGAAAGCATTAAGGACGTGTTTCCATAAGACACCTGCTGTCCCTGTCCACCCATCAGTTTAAAATGGGTACCTGGGTGTTAGTCGACTAGTTTGAGTCGCATCCTGGGACAAAACTGACCTAATTTGCCCGAAATGCTCAGCATAACAAGGGGCTTTCTATATACAGTGGTACCTCGGTTACCGATGGTCCCCAAACTCGCCCTTTTATGTAAGTTTATTTTTTTAAATGCTTTTTGTAAGTGTATTTTTGGGGGTCTAAAAAGACTAGTCTATTTTACATTATTCCTTATGGGGATAAATTCGTTTGGTAATGGCACTTGAACAGCATTCTGGAATGAAAAAATATCGTTAACCGAGGTACCATTGTACTAATAGTATGTCATTGATGTCAGCTAGGCCTGTATACCATGTACATGTACTTATAGTAAATAAAGATATTATTATTATATTATTATTATGCTTATAGGTTTCTCTTACCCATAATTGTAGTAATAGATAACCTATTTCATTTAGACAGTAATCTGTTTAAATATACATAATTTGCATAGAATTTATCAATGCCTATGGGATAGATAATTGCTAGAATAACTTAACAGTTACCATTATGCTTTATGGAAAAATGTTATATGATTGTAGATTGATTCCTTGTAAAGTATCTGCAGTAGTTACTATGATAAAAATTGACTTTTTCTTTTAAATATTCTGAAGTCATGTATAAAATCTGTATACTGTGTATATAAAAGGTGAAATGACTTTTGGTATTGATAGTTTGTGCTGCGGTTGTTTGGGAATGACCAGGAGCTGATGACCAACAGATTGTTGATTTCTTTGTGGGACCCTTACCATGTGTGTATGAACCAAGCTTTCTGCGAGAACCTCCAGTTTATCATCACTGGCTTTGACCCCTCCAGGGCTGACCAGGCAAGTCTGCATTCTCAAACTTTTACATGCACCCACGCACGCACGTATGCACACACATTTTTTTTTATGTACCATACAGTTGTCATCAGATAGTATAAATATTTGTAAATGCAGTACTATATTGTCATCCAGTATTTTCAATAGCAACAGAATTTTGAATAGTGATAAAAATAGTAAGAGAAATAAGTTTCATAGAGTAATTTGTTTAAAAATAAATTTTTAATTTATTCTGAATTATCATGTTAATGTAAATCACAATAAGTGCCCCAGATTTAATTTTTTTGCAGAAATGTGAATTTTGTAATGAATCCTGGAAAAATGGGTTTCATTTAGCAATGTTTTTCTCTGGACTACATTTTACTGTTGAAGGGATTATTGTATTCTGCTTTTGTTGGCAACACATTTTTTAAATTTCAAAATTTACTAGGAAATGGTTCCAGTGATCCTCTCCCACAACCCTGCCGGAGCATCTACACAAACACTGTTCCACTTTGCTCAGATGTTCAGAGCAGGTAAATGTGAAAATTTTGTTAAATTTAGGTACAGTATAGTAGGTTCCCAACTTTAAATATTATGATTTATGTTTCACTTAATGATGCTGCTATTTTGAAACTAATTAATTACTTATGAATCCTGATCTGCACTTACAATCATTGCATATGTTCAAACAAATTCTTTTAAATAATTTTTTTTTCTTTTTTTTGTTTTGTTTTTCCCATATCAGTTCATACTTTCTATGTTCATTTTATGCATATATAGAGAGCTCACTTTCAAATATTCTCAGTTTTTACCAAATGCATTGGTATTTTGTCTGTTGTTTAAGAACTATAGATCAAATACAGTGGAACCTTGGTTTTTGTATGCCCCAGCTTGCATGTAAAACCACAGTTATTCTCCATAAAATGTATTTTTTTTTTTAAATATTTTTGGGTGTCTGGAATGGATTAATTGGATTTATATTACGTATTTCTTATGGGAAATATTATCAAAAAGTACATCTTATAGAGAATAACTGTGGTTTTACATGCAAGCTGGGGCATATGAAAACCGAGGTTCCACTGTAATTGTTTTTAGGGCTGTGGTAGCTGCCTTTAGCTGCTGCTCATGTGCTGGATGTTGAGTGGGTAAGGCAGAAGACAGTGGGAACTCATGCAACACCCTCCTTCAGTTATCCTCACCACTACATTCACATTATATACACAAACACCATAACAATGAAGTGGTGAGCATACACAAAAAAAAGTAGTCAAATATAATGCAAGAGGGTGGGAGTTGATGCAAAAGAAAAAAAACTAATGAAATGGTAGAGAATCTTTTTCTGAAGGTAATGGCACCAGAAACAAAATTTGATGGAAACTCAAGTGCAAATTTTGCACTTGTTTCCATCTAATTTTGTGTTTCTGGTGCCATTACCTTCGGAAAAAGATTCTCTACCATTTCATTAGTGGCTTTTTTTCTTTTGCTTCAACTCCCATACATAATTGGTAATATATCTTGCCCACTTTATTTGTATTGTAATCTAAGCAACTTGCTGTATATTCATCTCTATGCAATCACTCCACAAAACTGAAGATTATTGAACAAGTTTAAATAATATTACTTTTGTAATTACTATACTTAATGTACCATACATATTAATTAAATTGAACAGAGCTACAATACAGTAAATTTGTGTAGGGTTGGGCAGTAGGTGACCTATCTTTCTCTTTTCACTCTCAAAATATTTCCCACCCTCTTGCATCATATTTGGTCTAAATTTATGCATCAGCAATTTCACTGATTTTGAGTTCTGTTTTAAGCCAGTTCTAATGCTCAATTTGACCTAATTTTTAACTATTTTGCTAATATGCCTTCCATTCTGTCACTTGAGCACAAGAAACTGCCTATTCAACTGTCAAAACTACCCTATAATGTGCACAGAAGTTTGTAAATTAATGACTTTTACTCAAAATTAAAAAAAAAATCCAATTTATTGAGTTCAAAATAAACATTGTAGGTATTACAGCTATTAACCCTTTCTGGGTTTCGGTCGTATTAGTATGGCTTACGCCCTGGGGTTATGGTCGTACTAGTACGCCTAAATTCTAGCGCCCTCAAATCAAGCAGAAACAGGCTGTTAGGCCTAGATGTGATAGAATGGGTCTGTGCGGTCAGTGTGCGCAGTATAAAAAAAATTCCTGCACCACACAGTGCATAATGAGGAAAAAAACTGACCGTGTTTTTGGTTTAAAACAGCGACTTTGCAGTCTATTTTCGTATGGTATTTATGCTTGTATTCTCGTTTTCTTAGTCTCATTTGATAGAATAGATGATATATTACAGACAGAGAGATAATTTTGACTGGTTTCACGATGACAAGTACCTTGAAACTGAGCGCAAAGTAGCGAAAATGTTCGATTTTGGCCGATGTTCAAGAGTAAACAAATCAACCATGCGTCCAATACACATCAACTGGAGAGTCTGATATTCTTGCACAAGTGTGCTGATATTATTTATACCATTTTTACAATGATGCAGTTGTATACATAACAGTAAATCTTCTATTTTTTGTGAGAATAAAAATTCAAAATGGAAAGCAAACGTAATGTAAGAGGGGCCTGGAGATGTGACTAATGAACAGAGAAGATGTTATTTTAGTGCCAGGAATGTCTGCCTTGTTTATTATGGACCCTATTTTGAAATTGGCATCGTTTGAAATTTGTGTGAAATTGGCCAAATTGCCATTTTCTGACCACTATTTTGGGTAGTTGAAATTGGTAAATTGGCAGTTTCTTGTACTCAATCGATAGAAGAAATGGAGTTCTAACGAAATAGCTATAATTTTAGTAGACTGAAACATTGGAATGTGCCGAAAATAGGGCTCAAAGTGGGCGAAATCGCCGATGCGTAAATGTCATTGATACCGCTAACTTCGCGAAAGCATAATTCCGTTAGTTTTCGATCAAATTTGATAATTTTTGTGGCGTTATGATCGGAAAAAGATTCTCTATCATTTCATAAGAAAATTTTTTTTTAAATTCTTGGACCCTGAGAACGAGTTTTGGAGAGGGTCCTTGGACCCCCAAAGGGTAAAGCAACCCTTCCTCTGTTCACTAATCATGTCCCCAGGCCTCTCCTATATAACTTGCTCTCCATTTTGAATCCATCATCACACAAGGTATCAAGAATAATTGGTTATGGTTTAGACCATCCCAATAATTGACACAGACCTAGTAAAAATCCAGATAGACTTGGGGGGGGGGGGTAAGGGGCAGGAGATCCCACTCTTCCTCAGGAAAAATTGCCAAAAATCCAATACAGCCTCTCCTCACTTAATAAGGAATTTCTGTTCCCAAGATCACGTCGTTAAATGAATTCGTTGCCAAGTGAGTAGCATACTATATAATGGTAGTGAGTTTGTGTCAACCATCTTTGGTATTGTTTTAATGTCACCTTAGCACAATTTATAACATTTTTGGTATATTTTTAAATGTTTATACAGTAGTGTACTGTATATTGAAATAAACAGAATAGAGGAAATCAGCTCTAATATACATTACTTAGGTATGAATACTGGTCAGAGAGCCCGTTGTAAGTCCGAGGCGTCGGTAAACGAGTATGTCGCTTAGTGAGGAGAGGCTGTATTTCTGCCACTTTGAGCCCTATCTCAAGCTACTTCCAGGCTGAAAACTACCAAAATCACCCATCTTCCACTCTATCAATTGATACCCAGAAATGGCCAATAAAACCATAAAAATCACCCTAGAAAACACCTCAGTGCCACTATTTTCAACCAAGCATGAGGTCAGAGTTTCACTTTTCCCATCAAGCACTGCGTGAGGCAGGATTTGTTTTAAACTGTGCACACTTGCCCCATACATCCATTCTCTCATGTCTAGACCAAAATTTACAACTTGGATTATTTGAGGGTGCTGAGCTCAAAACATAGCTCTACATGAGCAACACTGGCATCAATGATTTACATCTACATGGGACCAGTTGAATTAGTCAGAAGAATACACAACATATACCGTAGATGGAAAACACTTCCTTCTTGATTTAGGCACTTGATTAAGGCACCAGTAACCAGCTAGCCATATGATAATTTATACAAACATCTCATATGCAAGATAGAAGTAATTTCTATTGATATGGCTCACAAAATTGTAATAACACGATTGCAAACAAACCACGGTACAGGTGGGGCTCGAGCTCATGGCAGGTGAATCGTAAAACTCCACGCCAGTGTTTAAGCTACTGGGCTAGCTGGCTACAATAAGATTCATCCAACTAGAAATATTTATACACCATAGGGAGGTTAGCATGGGCCCCACTGTGACCATGTATGGCTAATGCACTGGCCTGGAGTTTTACTGTGAGTTCGAGCCCCACCTGTACTGTGGTTTATTCTAATGTGTGTAGTAAAACATTGTGTCAACCCTCTTTGGGTGGAGGGAGTGCTATGAAATGAATAACTTCTATCTAGACTGAGGGACTGAACAACTCAATCTCTTCAACTGTCTCCATTGTATCAGTCACCTCTGTATTTGACCAAAGTGTGCTGCTGAAGCAAAAAATTGCACATGTCTAATTCATTTACTTGTGTGTATTGTATATTTTTTAGCATAGTTTATAAAGCTAATGGTTTCCATTAGTAACATTATACGTATTGCTTTTGTAGGTTACAAGTACGTACCCAGTAGGTGTGATGAATGAGATGCATGTAACGCTTGAATATTTTTATTACTGGAATGTTTGACCAGCACAGCAGGCGTTTTTAGTCAACCCCTCTCAAAGAAGGAAGGTGCCTTGATGCTAGTGAGGGGCTTTACCCAAGGAACTGAACCTGAGTGCCTCATTCCTTAGGCAGTACATGACCCCTCATAAAATACTTAAATTCTTCAGTCGAATAGACTAATTTAAACTGGAGACAGTCAAAGTAGAAACGTAAATATGAGGTGTTTAGTCCCTCAGCTTTGAAGTCATATAGAGACTTGAGTGTATTAGATCAGAGTGGAAGAAAATGTTTATGACTTGATATGCTGTTGGAGTGTGAGGAAAGGAAGGTAACATTTATGAAAGGATTCAGGGAAACTAGTTAGTTAGGCTTGAGTCCTGGAGGTGAGAAGTATGTACAGTGCCTGCACTCTGAAGGAGTGGTGAGAAATTGCAGCTCTGAAGGCCATCTGAACTGTGATGTCAGCACAGTTTTGGCAAGACAGTAATTGAATGAATGACAAGTGTTTTCTATTTTGGGTTGCCCTATCTTGGCAAGAAATTTCCTGAGTGTTAAAAAAATATTATAGACTGAAGGATTGTACATGTCTGTCTTATCTCTCTCCCTTTTCCACTATCTCCAGTTTAAATGTCACTTTTGTATTCAACTGAAGAAGCCTCTTGTGCAGACAAAACGTTTTGGCAATAAAGTATTTAAGTGTTGCACATTTCTTGTTGATTAACTTGTCAAGTACAGTGGACCCCCGGATTCGTACTGCTCCCAACTTGAACAATTATGTAAGTGTATTTTTGTAAGTGCCTTTGTATATTTTTAGGGGTCTAAACGGACTAATCTAATTTACATTATTCCTTATGGGAACAAATTCGTTCGGTAACGGCACTTGAACAGCATTCTGGAACGAATTATGGCTGATAACCGGGAGTCCACTGTATTGTACATGTATACTATTAATATAATAACCACTGGTGAATATCCAATTGCTGTATTCAATGAAGAGATGTCATGCAAGGCGCATCTGTCACAAAACCCAGGAATTTCCAGTTTTGTTTTAAGATCTTTTATTACAACTTATATATTGAGAAACAGTAGTGAAACATACATATTAAAATCTGATGTACAAGGGTTTTTCTCTTTATTACATCAGTCATTATCCACACCTTAAAAAGCCAACTATTATAATTACAGATACTGTAGATATTTTACTTAAAACTATCTAACTGTACAGTAAAGGCAGTTATACAGTACAGGAGGAGCCCAGTTATACAGTAGGTTAAGTTCCAGGCTACTGCTGTAAAGTGAATCAGTCTTTTTTCGCTTTCAAATGCATATAAAAGCTTGATAACATATTAAGTAACCAACAGAGCTAGGCCTAAAAAATGCATATATTTCACACACATTACTTATGATATTTTCATTCTTAGCTTATAGCGAGTGGTGAGTTAGTGTAGGAAGTCCGAATAAATGAAGAATGTGTATATTTAAAAACCGCTATAATAGCAAAATGCCGTAAAGTGGGGCCTGCCTGTACAAACAAGTTAAAATTATACAGCCCAATACTAAGATTATGGTGCTTGTTTTCTCCCTTGCAGGACGTTTCCAACATTTTGACTGGGGTCAGAAGGAGAACTTAAAGCAATATGGTCAAGTGGAGCCTCCTGAATATGATGTGAAAAATATCAAGATTCCCATCACTATGTTTTGGTCACTAAATGATTGGCTTATAGGTGAGGAGGTAAGTAAAGATTTTTCTCACTGGACTGTTGATAACTGTACATGAAGTATTGTATTATATTTCTGTACTATTCAAATTTAAGAAACTTACAATAGTGCTATATGACCCATATGGGTTTAGCATTGTTCACTATAAAAATTAGAAATTACAGTGGACCCCCCGAGTTACGTACACCCCGGAAATCGTACAATTATGTAAGTATAATATTGTAAGTGCTTGTGGAAGTGTATTTTTGGGGGTCTGAAATAGACTAACCTAAGTGACATTATTTCTTAAGGGAGTAAATTCGTTCGGTAATGGCACTTGAGCAGGATTCTGGAATGAAGTTTTTACGATACTCAGGGGGTCCACTGTACATTGAAGTATTTAGCTAAAAGGGGTTTTACAATATTGAAATATTAACCTAAAAGTCTGTATAAATATGAAATTAATACCTTTTCCTATAACTCATATTTTTTTTTTTATTCATTAGGACATCCATCGTCTGGAAAAGGATTTGCCACAAGTTGAGGCTTGCTACAAAGTTCCCAATCCTATGTTCAGTCATTTGGACTTTTTATGGGCCACTGATGCTCGATATCTTGTGTACGAAAAAGTTTTTGACATACTTGATAAAGCTGTTAAAAAATCAGTAATGGGAGACAACAGTGAACTCAGGGATTCCATTGTGAATGACTCCTAGTATTGCATGAATACATGTATATTAAAAAGATTGATTCCATTAATGGGATTGTAAAAATACTGGTATATAGAGTATATTCTTAAAATCACAAGACATGAGGTTATTTTTAATCAGGTATCAAATATAAACATTAATTTTATTTTAGACAATGTACCCCATCTTGTTGAGATGGTAGAGAATATTTTAGTAGCTTATTTATTAATCTTTTTTAGCATTGGTCATTTCCCACCAAGAAAATAAAATTTACCATTAATTCAATAGCTCTCTTGTCATTAATGTGCAGACATTACAATTCAAAAGACTCTCCCAAATGTAATATCTCCAACCTTTCAGAGTGTGGGCACTACTTTCCACCTCCAGGACTTTTGGTCTGATCAACAAGTTGCCCTTAATGTTACTGTGCTCGCACCCAAACATGTCGAATCTCTAAAACCATTTTCTCTAGACACCTACTGGATGCTGAAGCCCTCTACCACTTAAACCACCTTTACACTTTGTTTCTTGGGTTTAACCCTTCCTGAGATGACTCTGTGCATAGGGAAAATTGACAACAAGGCTCTGGCTGCCTTCAAGAAGGAACTGGACAACCTGGCTGTGGTTTGTATGTTGGACTGCATGCAGCCAGGTCCTCCAGGAGGCCTGGTCAGGGGCTGAGCCACAGGGGGTGTTGACCCCTGGAAATTTCCTTCATGTACCTCTTTTAACCCAGATTCATGCACCGTCTTGTCACACACTGCTGTTCTTTCTTAAATATCCAAACCACCTCAACTTATCTACCCTCTGAATAATAAATTTATTATTAACCCTTTCAGTGTCGGTCCCATAATATTACAGCTAAAGAGCCAGTGTCGGTCCCGTAATACTACACAAAAATTCTAGCTCCTTCAAATCTGGTGGAAGAAAGCTTAGGCCTACATATGAAAGAATGGGTCTGCGTTGTCAGTGCGCGCAGTACAAAAAAAAAAAAAAAAAGTTTTTGGTTTAAAACGACTTTGCAGTGTATTTTTGTATGGTATTTATGGTTGTATTCTCGTTTTCTTGGTCTCATTTGATAGAATGGAAGATATATTACAGAAATGGAGATGATTTTGATTGGTTTCATGATGAAAAGTACCTTGAAATTGAGCTCAAAGTAGCGAAATGTTTGATTTTTGCCGGTCCAATATGTGTCCAACTAACCAGTCTAATACACAGTCACACATGGGTTGACATTATTTATACAATTATTATAATAATGCAGTAGTCTGCATAACAGTAAATCTTCTATTTTTTGGAAAGCAAAAGTAATATAAGAAGGGCCTGGAGACGTGACTAATGAACAGAGAAAATGTTATTTTAGTGCCAGGAATGTCTGCCTTGTTTATTCTGGACCCTATTTTGAAATTGGCCAAATTGCCAATTTCTGATCACTTTATTGGGTAGTTTAAATTGGTAAATTGGCGGTTTCTTGTACTTAATCAATAGAACAAATGGAGTTCTAGCAAAATAGCTATGATTTTAGTTGACTGGAACAATGGAATTGGCTGAATATAGGGCTCAAAGTGGGCGAAATCGCTGATGCATAAATATAGCTGAGATCGCTAATTTTATGAGAGCGTAATTTCATAAGTTTTCCATCATTACCATCTGGAAAAGATTCTCATTTCATAAGAAATTTTTTGTTTTTTGTTTGAAAACTTTTCGACACAGAGTAAGTTAAGGATCAGGGGTGTTGAGACTGAAAGGGTTAATAGTGATGTGTATAAAAATGTAATTACCTCTTTGAAGTCACAAGTGGTGCTGTGCTTGGTGTCCCATCTGTTACACAATTTTATTAAAAAAGTTACTTTTTTTGTATACAGTGGAACCCCGGATTTTGTCCTTAACTCTTTCAGGGCCGAGACCCTGATTCTTAACTCCTTTTCAGGGTTGAAGCATTTTCAGAAAAAAAAAAAAATTCTTATGAAATGATAATCTTTTTCCGATCACAACACCACCAAAATTATGAAATTTGATGGAAAACTAAAGGAATTATGCTTTCGCGAAGTTAGCAGTATCGATGCTATTTACGCATCGGCGATTTCCCCCACTTTGAGCCCTATTTTCGGCAAATTCCAATGTTTCAATCTACTAAAATTATAGCTATTTTGCTAGAATTTCATTTGTTCTATCAATTGAGTATAAGAAACCACCAATTTACCGATTTCAACTACCCAATAAGGTGGTCAGAAATAGGCAATTTGGCCAATTTCACACAAATTTCAAAATAGGGTCCAGAATAAACAAGACACATTCCTGGTACTAAAATAACATTTTATCTGTTCATTAGTCACGTCTCCAGGCCCCTCTTACATTACTTTTGCTTTCCATTTTGAATTTTTATTCTCACAAAAAATGGAAGATTTACTGTTATGTATACTATTGCATCATTGTAAAAACGGTATAAATAATATCAGCACACTTGTGCAAGAATATTAGACTCGCCAGTTGATGTATATTGTACGCGTGCCGTGATTTGTTTACTCTTGAACATCGGCAAAAATCGAACATTTTCGCTACTTTGCTCTCAATTTCTAGGTACTTGTCATCGAGAAACCAATCAAAATTATCTCTACTTCTCTAATATATCTTCCATTCTATCAAATGAGACCAAGAAAACGAGAATATGACCATAAATACCATACGAAAATAGACTTCAAAGTCACTGTTTTAAACCAAAAACACGGAGTTTTTTTTTCCTCATTATGCACTGTGTCCTGCAGGATTTTTTTTATACTGCGCACACTGACCGCACAGACCCATTCTCTCACATCTAAGCCTACCAGCCTGTTTCTGCTTGATTTGAGGGCGCTAGAATCTAGGCGTACTAGTACGTCAAACACCCTGGTGCGTAAGACGTACTAGTACATCAAAAACCCTGAAATTGTTAATCCATTGCAGGGTCCATCTGAATCCGAAAAAGACAAAAACCGAAGTATTTCCCATAAGAAATAATGTAAATACAATTACAGTACGTACAGTGGTACCCCGAGTTTCGTACAGCACCCAACTCGAACAATTATGTTAAAGTGTATTATTGTAAGTGCTTTTGTAAGTGTATTTTTGGGGGTCTGAAACGGACTAATCTAATTTACATTATTCCTTATGGGAACAAATTCATTCAATAACGACACTCGAACAGCCTTCTGGAACGAATTATGGCCGAAACTCTGGGTACCACTGTAATCCATTCGACACCCAAAAATATTAACAAAAAATACATTTTTTAAAGAATAACTATAGTTTTACATACAGAAAACAATGAGAAAGAAATATAAATGACTAATGAAATGGATACATGAACATTTAACATCACATTTACCTTTATTGAAGACCCTTGTTAGGTATGGTATGGACGGGGAGAGGGAGGAGGAGCAGAGGTTATTATTTGGAATTGAAATCCCCCTCCATAAGGACTTCAGGTATCAAAGCCCTATCTGGGGTTACTTCCCTTCTTTGTCTTTTACTGGCACTAGACCCCCTGTCGCACTAAAAATCTGTCCAGAGAGCTCTGTTTCTGGCATCTCTCTAAGATTTGCCTAAAATGGAAAAAGATATTGCCACTGAACATGTTGCAGATACGGCTTGTATCAGCTTGGTCAGGGTGATATTTTTCCACAAAAGTTTGCACCTCATTCCACTTTGCAGAAATGTCCTTAATCACTGAAAAAGGCACCTTCTCCCCTATCGTGTTTCTCACCTTCTAGGAACTCTCTTAGGGCCCATGGTGGCTTATTTCGCAGTTGCACTTAATAAACAAGCACAAAAAACAATGGATTATTACAAAATGTTTCGTATGAATGCGCGAAGTAATGCTCACTCAACCAGTGACAGAGCCAGACTGAGACACGTACGCATGAGTGGCGGCGTCCCAGGCAGGCGGACGCGTCTGATACAGATGATTTCCGGGTGGAAGTATGAAATCTGGAGCAAAATTTCACCCAAAAAAGTGATCTAAATCCAAAACGTATGATATTTGGTGCGAACGTAATCCGGGGTTCCACTGTACATGCATTTTTGGAGAAATTATATATTTTTTTAACACTTCGGCCGTTTCCCACCGAGGCAGGGTGAAATTAGAAATAAGAATTATTAAGAATTGATACAGTACTATTATTACATTCATGGGGGAGTGCCAAATCCATACGGGGTCATACTGTGCCACCAGGTACAGTATGATAGTGATACAGTACCAGTACATATCTATTTACCCATACAAATGCACAGCACCCCTTCTCTCTTCCCCCCCCAACCACACACACACAGAAGGTTCCTTGACACTGGTGAGGGTCTTTTTATCTTAAGAACTGGACCTACCCTTTACTTCCTTGGACTGAGCCTGAATACCTCCCATTAACAGGTACAGTGGTACATTGGCATACGAGCAGCTCCCAACTTGAACAATTATGTAAGTGTATTTTTGGGGGTCTGAAACAGATTAATGTAATTTACATTATTCCTCATGGGAACAAATTCGTTCGGTATCAGCACTCGAACAGCCTTCTAGAATGAATTAAGCTCGTAACCCGAGGTACCACTGTATTATATGACCCTACAAATTTGGCTCTTTCACCTCCTTCCCCTGTTTTAAAAAACAAAAGTTTTTGGCATAACATTCATGAAGTACAAAACCCATAGGTATCATACGGGACCTGGGAAAATGGCAGGAAATTGGGTTTGATCTGGGAAAAGGAGAAGAGATCTAATTCCTTGGAGAATAAGCCCTTCACTAGGACCAAAGCACCTATCTTCCTTTAGGGGACTGTTTTTGGAAGCCTAAAACTTCAAATCCTTAACCATGTGCACACTTTACCAATGCAGCACTTCTCTCAAGGGTGGTTTTTGATGATAGTGAGGGGGACTTTATATAAGGCACTGGATCTGACTTCCCCTTCTTTGGATCAAACCAGATTACCTCTCATTACCCTAGGTGCTGTAAGACCCCTACAGATTTAGCACTCCTCCCTATGACATACTAAACTGCAAATCTAATACAATATTTAATGCAACAGTTTAAGGTATACACAGTACTACCATTAATAAGCATAGTAAAGCTTATCACTGCACATCTGTGCTTATTCCTAGTGATGAAAACCAGTCCTGACATTTTATTTTAGCTCCTCCATTTATTACTGTGGCTTTCAGTGTGTTTTCTTCAGAATTTAATTTCCTCAAGTTAAAAGTCTTATTACTATTAGATATAGTTCCTGCTGACCTTATCTGCTCACTGATGTCCAAGGATGGGGCAGTCACCTCGATGTCATGCCTATGTAGTGAGAAGAGGACAATTTAGCATACCAAGCACGAGAAAAAAAAAAGGGATACAACCAAATAGAATTGTCCTATTAGGAACACATTATGACTAAATTATTACTCATGGGGAAGTGCTAAACCTGCAAGGGGCATAAAGGACCAAGGAAAAGGGAGGCAGTCAGTTTGGATCCAAAGATACGAAATAAAAAAATAGACCAGATAAACTGATAGTCAACCAGAACTTTTGAAAATCAAACCAATTAGATAACTGCTTCTTTAACCCTTAAATTGTCCACACGTAGATATACGTTCACGCGCGTAGCTGACCGAACGTACCTCTACGTTTTATTTTACATTCGTTCAAATTTAGTGCGATAGGCATGAGTCGCCTAGACATGAGAGAATGGGTCTGCGCCCTCAGTGTGCGCAGTATTAAAAAAATCGGGGACCACTTAGTACCTTGTCGGAGCACCAGTTCGATTGAGTGCCAGCTAGAGCAAATAGTGTGGCAAACACCAGGGATTCAATGATGTTATGTCGCATTAACACTCCTCTTATAAGAGGAAAATAAAAATAGGTTAGATAAATACATGAGTGGCTGTGGGTGGGTGTGAGTTGGACCTGACAAGCTTGTGCTACTATGTCTGATGCCATGCTTCCTTCAGAGGATGTGACCTGACTAGGTGGGTCATTGGTCTACGTTGGGGGGTGACATGGACCTGCCTTGCATGGGCCAGTAGGCCTGCTGCAGTGTTCCTTCTTTCTTATGTTCTTATGTATTCGGCAGGCTGGCTGGCTTTGGCTGTCTCTCTTTCTGTCTATAACTCTACCTATATCTCTATCTGTCCATATCTTTGTCTGTCTATATCTTTATCTGTCTATATCTTTGTCTGTCTATATCTTTGTCTATATATCTATCTATATCTATATGTATTGATGAGGGAAAAAGGGTGAGTGGAGCACTTCAGAGTCTGTGGAGACAAAGAACTTTGTCCATGGAAGTAAAGAAGGGAATGTATGAGAGTATAGTTATACCAACACACTTATATGGGTGTGAAGCATGGGTGATGAATGTTGCAACAAGGAGAAGGCTGGAGGCAGTGGAGATGTCATGTCTGAGGTCAATGTGTGGTGTGAATATAATGCAGAGAATTCGGAGTTTGGAAATTAGGAGGAGGTGCGGGATTACCAAAACTATTATCCAGAGAGCTGAGGAGGGGTTGTTGAGGTGGTTCGGACATGTAGAGAGAATGGAATGAGACAGAATAACTTCGAGTGTATAAATCTGTAGTGGAGGGAAGGCGGGGTAGGGGTCGGCCTAGGAAAGGTTGGAGGGAGGGGTAAAGGAAGTTTTGTGTGCGAGGGCTTGGACTTCCAGCAAGCATGTGTGAGCGTATTTGATAGGAGTGAATGGAGACAAATGGTTTTTAATACTTGACGTGCTGTTGGAGTGTGAGCAAAGTAACATTTATGAAGGGATTCAGGGAAACCGGCAGGCCGGACTTGAGTCCTGGAGATGGGAAGTACAGTGTCTGCACTCTGAAGGAGGGGTGTTAATGTTGCAGTTTTATAACTGTAGTGTAAAGCACCCCTCTGGCAAGACAGTGATGGAGTGAATGATGATGAAAGTTTTTCTTTTTCAGGCCACCCTGCCTTGGTGGGAATTGGCCGATGTGTTAATAAAAAAAAAATAATAAAATCTATATGTCCTATATCTCTGTCTCTCTCTCACATGTACACATAAGTACAGTTATTATACATAGTGTAAATTACCTAGGATAACCCAAAAATTCCAGGCAAAGTGCTATACAATGCTTGTAGATATAATACATAATAAGCATGGAAACCCCTGGCAAGTAATACGCATCGTCACTTCTGCATCGTGTATAATACCTGTTGGCTTACAAGACGCACTCTGAGACTGAGACAAGCAGACGGAAAGACATACACAGGCAGACAGATAAGCAGAGTTAGACATAAGCAGAGCTAGACAAACAGACAGACAGATAGACAGAGAGATACAGATTAGATAGACAGATATTGAAAAATGGAGGGTTCCCTCCAGCGCTGCTGACATTTATCAAATGTCACTGGGCTGTCAAGAGTTATCTGACACTTGTCAACACACTATTCTTCAAGGAGTTTCATATACTCCAGGCACACAGGCAGACAGAAAGACAAATAAGCAGAGCTAGACAGATAGACAGACACATAGATACAGACAGACAGATAGACAGATACAGACAGATAGACAGATACAGATACAGACAGACAGACAGATAGACAGAGTGAAAAAGCAAGGATTCCCTGCACACATTCATTCATCAGTAGTTATCTGGCAATTGTCATAACACCATTCTTCAAGGAGTTTCATATATACTCCAGGATGTCTAAAACATTGCTGGGACCTATAAATACTTCGTATATATTTATAGACAATAGTAAATGACCAAGGCAGGTGAAACTGTTCACCTGTTGGTGTGATTGTGACTGAGTACTATTTCAGTACATAATATTAGTGTTAGAACAAAGATTGGCTATGAAATCACAAGAACTATTGTAAATTGTAATTATCAGAACATAAAAATTATATAAAATAAAAACTAGAAAAAAAAGTATATCGGCATTACTTCTGCAAGCGGCAGGACTTGATGTTGCCGTCAGGTGAGCATCCAGTACCAAATTGGTGGGCTTATATCCCGGTAAGTACTGGCCCAAATTTTATTTTTTAGCCTATCCTGTTTATAAAAATGTGCTCTTCATTTAAATTTTTTTTTTTTTTTTTCAAAATATTCGGTCAGCTACGCGAGTGAACGTATATCTACGTGTCAACAGTTTAAGGGTTAATCAGTGCTGCACATATTTTTCTTTTTCCTAAAAAGTACGTTAATGCAGTATATGGTACAGAATTTAAGCTTTTGGGATCAGAGGCCCTGTTTCAGACCAGGCATTCTAAATTGGAGAGGAAGTACAGTACTGCAGGAATAAGACCTGTATTAAGAGATGTACAGCAAAGTAATGTGTATGCTGTATGATTTACTTGGCATCTTACATATTCGCAAAAAAAAAGTTATGCTTGTTCATAAAATGGTAATACAGTACCTTCCTGATTGGTTACTGCCTCTGCAAATATTATCCAGCTAACCACACAAAACCTACCCTCAAGAATACCTCGGAGTAAACACACATCAAAGTGCTCCTAGTCACTAAATGTTAACATTTCATCATTTTTATAAAAACTAATAAAATCTCACTTAGGTTCAAAGCTGAACATTAACTGGCAAAGAGAATTTAACAGAGATCAAAACATTAACTTGCGTGTCCCCCTTTTCCCTTAATGGAGGTGCCTTGATGCTGGTGAGGGGGTAGCTTCTGATCCAAGGACTTGGACCTATCTTCTCTTCAATCAAACCTTTTTGCTTCCCATTCCGCTAGGTGCTGTATGACCCCTACAGCTTTAGCGCTTTCCCTTGAATGCAACAACAGCTCCCATATAGGTCCTAGAAATAATTAAGTCTCTACAATAAACACTGTCCTTTAAAAAACAAACAGGTTACAACAGACTAAATAGTCCATGACTAGTGAACAGCCTCTTCGTATCCATTGACAAAGGCCATAACTATGAAAAACAATGCAGATATGGTTTAATACCCAAAGAACTAGCAAAAAATGTACATCAATGCCCACCAAGGTAATGAAATCCAAACAACTGTATTATGCTAACAGGTTTAATGAAACAAAAGGAGATACAATAAAGTCCTGGAAAATATCATCAAATACAGTGGTACCTCGGTTAACGATGGTCCCCAAACTCACCCTTTTATATAAGTTTATTTTTTTAAATGCTTTTGTAAGTGTATTTTTGGGGGGTCTAAAAGGACTAGTCTATTTTACATTATTCCTAATGGGGATAAATTCGTTTGGTAATGGCACTTGAACAGCATTCTGGAATTAAAAAATATCGTTAACCGAGGTACCACTGTACTTTGTTCACGTAACTTCTCTATGACCAAAGAAATTTTGTAAACTAAACCAAATGACCCTTCCATCCAAATTCCTGACATGATAAATATACATACCAAATAACTTCTTGACTACATATAGGATAAAACCTGGCCAGCAAAATCCCAAACTCCCATGCCCAAGTTAGAGATTACCTTACTGATAATTTAACCAAGCTCTCCATACCTATCCCCCACATCCAGTGGCATAGCTAGGTTTAAAAGTTAGGGGAAGTGAGCACATACAAAACAGCAACATGACAAGGCCCGAATAATTTTAAATTCATACATTTTTTATTTTGTTTTTAACAATTATTTTGTATTTAAAATCAAAATTTAAGGAAGATACAGTTTTAAAGGAAGTACAGTGGACCCCCGGTTATCGGCCATAATTCATTCCAGAATGCTGTTCGAGTGCCTTTACCGAACGAATTTATTCCCATAAGGAATACAGTGGACCCCCGAGTTTCGTAAAAACTTTACTCCTGAAGTCTGCTCAAGTGCCATTACCGAACGAATTTACTCCCTTAAGGAAAAATTTCACGTAGGTTAGTCTATTTCAGACCCCCAAAAATACACTTCCACAAGAACTTACAAAATTATACTTACATAATTGCACGATTTCCGGGGTATTCGTTAACCGAGGGTCCACTGTACAGTGGACCCCCGAGTTTCGGTCATAATTCATTCCAGAAGGCTGTTCAAGTACCATTACCGAACGAATTTGTTCCCTTAAGGAAAAATGTAAATTAGATTAGTCTTTTCAGACCCCCAAAAATACACATACAAAAGCACTTACAATATTAAACTTACATAATTGTTCGATTTCCGAGGTGACCGAAACTCGGGGTCCACTGTAATGTAATTTAGATTAGTCTGTTTAGACCCCTAAAAATATACTTACAAAAGCACTTACAAAAATACACTTACATAATTGTTCGAGTTGGGAGCAGGCCGATAACCGGGAGTCCACTGTACATACATAAATGCTTTGTATTTAAAATAAAAACACAAATTTTTTTACAGTAAGGTCATAAATCTCAAAACATAAAAACATGTTAGTTAATTATTTTAATTTTAAATGTAAAATGAAAACAAAACAAAGAAATGTGGAAAAATGTATGAAGCAATTACAACAGTCTCTTTCATCTAGGCTTTATTCTAGTAAAGTTATCTATTACTTTATTATAATCCAACTCTTTCAATGGAGAGCAAAGCTAACCCAGACAATCTATCCTCACCCATTGTTGAACGAAGGTAGGACTTTGTGTGTTTGAGGAAGGATCATTCCACAACTGCGCTAGTTATTGGTAAGGTCAGAAAAATGTGGACAAATTAGGATAAATGAAACACATCATTGGCACAAGTGAACTAAAGAGTTAGAAAATTGTTGAAAAGATGCCACTTTTGAAAAATGTGCTCTCCCTCTTGCTATGCCACTACCCACATCTTCACAAAGTCACATCTATGATGCAGACTCTGACTATTTTAAAGGAAACTAGCCTACCGCACCAACTTTGATTTAAATTTTACTCTTGGACTCTTCGAATAATAAAATATAACCAGGAATGATCTTGGTTTATGGCATCCCAATAACTGAATCAGACCTATTATTAAAAACCCATTAAAACACACCAGGGGGTGTAGGGGGGCTTACCGTCCTCAGGAAAACCAGCAATAATTGAATATTTCCATTAATGTGAGCCTAATTTCAAGCTATTTCTGGCCTTGAAACCAACCAAACTCATTTATATTTTAGTAGAATGTCTTCCATTCTATCAAATGATACTAAGAAACAACTAATAAAGCTATCCTAGAAAACACCTCAAAGTTGCTATTTTAAACCAAACACAAGGTCAGAGTTTTGCTTTTTCCATCATGCACTGCCTGGGGCAGGATTTTTTTTTTTATACTGTGCACACTTACTGCACAGACCTATTCTCTCATATCTAGGCAATAATTTACCACTCATACCTTATCTGAGTGATCTGAACTCATGATGTGAGGGACCCTGGCCTCAATGACATACATTCTATGGGACTCTGGCCTCAATGACATAATTCTATGTGACAGCCACTGAAAGGGTGAAAGATGGTGGGGGGCTTTTGATTCAAGGAATTGAAAGTGTCCTTTTTTAAGAAACCTGACTGCATCCCATTCCCCAGGTACTGTATGGTCCCTAGAGGGTTTGTACATCAATATAATATAATAATAATAATTTCTTTGGGTCAATCTGCCTTGGAATGAAATGTCCGTTGAGGTAAAAAAAAAAAATGTCTTAAACTGGGCATTCTTTCAAAAATGCATTAAATGTACAGGTATCTCAAATATTGTTCACTTGCTTATGGCACATATACATAGGGCTCTACAACAGCAAATCACCTAAAACCCATTGTAACTCAAAACAAAGAAAAATCTTTTTTTTTTTTTTTCAACACGTCAGTCGTCTCTCACCGAGGCAGGGTGACCCAAAAAGAAACAAAATCCCCAAAAAGAAAATACTTTTATCATCATTCAACACTTTCACCTCACTAATACATAATCACTTGTTTAAAATTTTGGAGTGAGATAAACAAGTTAAGAAAGCCTAGGGAACGAATGGATTTGTCAGTTAAAAACAGAGTAGGGGAGTTGGTAGATGGGAAGCTGGAGGTATTGGGTAGATGGCGGGAATATTTTTGAGGAACTTTTAAATATCGATGAAAAAAGGGAGGAGGTAATTTCATGCACTGGCCAGGGAGGTATAACATCGTTTAGGAGTGAAGAAGAACAGGATGTGAGTGTAGGGGAGGTACGTGAGGCATTATGTAGAATGAAAGGGGTAAAGCAGATGGAACTGACGGGATCATGGCAGAAATGTTAAAAGCAAGGAGGGAATATAGTGTTGGAGTGGTTGGTATTTTTGTTTAATAAATGTATGAAAGAGGGAAAGGTACCTAGGGATTGGCAGAGAGCATGTATAGTTCCTTTATATAAAGGGAAGGGGGATAAAAGAGATTGTAAGAATTATAGGGGAATAAGTTTACGGAGTATACCAGGTAAAGTGTACGGTAGGGTTATTATTGAAAGAATTAGAGGTAAGACAGAGAGTAGGATTGCAGATGAGCAAGGAGGTTTTAGAGTGGGTAGAGGATGTGTAGATCTAGTGTTTACATTGAAGCATATATGTGAACAGTATTTAGATAAAGGTAGGGAAGTTTTCATTGCATTTATGGATTTAGAAAAGGCATATGATAGAGTGGATAGGGGAGCAATGTGGCAAATGTTGCAAGTGTATGGAATAGGTAGTAAGTTACTAAATGCTGTAAAGAGTTTTTATGAGGATAGTGAGGCTCAGGTTAGGGTGTGTAGGAGAGAGGGAGATTACTTCCTGGTAAAAGTAGGTCTTAGACAGGGATGTGCAATGTCACCATGGTTGTTTAATGTATTTATAGATGGGGTTGTAAAAGAAGTAAATGCTAGGGTGTTGGGGAGAGGGGTGGGATTAAATTATGGGGGAATCAAATGCAAAATGGGAGTTGACACAGTTACATTTTGCTGATGATGCTGTGCTTATGGGAGATTCTAAAGAAAAGTTGCAAAGGTTAGTGGATGAGTTTGGGAGGGTGTGTAAAGGTAGAAAGTTGAAAGTGAACATAGATAAGAGTAAGGTGATGAGGGTATCAAACGATTTAAATAAAGAAAAATTGGATATCACATTGGAGAGAGGGATTATGGAAGAAGTGAATGTTTTCAGATATTTGGGAGTTGACTTGTCAGCAGATGGGTTTATGAAGGATGAGGTTAACCATAGAATTGATGAAGAAAAAAAAAGGTGAGTGGTGCATTGAGGTATCTGTGGAGACAAAAAACTTTATCCATGGAGGCAAAGAAGGGAATGTATGAAAGTATAGTGGTACCAATACTCTTATATAGGTGTGAAGCATGGGTTGCAAATACTGCAGCGAGGAGGCGGCTGGAGGCAGTGGAGATGTCCTGTCTAATGGCAATGTGTGGTGTAAATATTATGCAGAAAATTCGGAATGTGGAAATTAGGAGAAGGTGTGGAGTTACTAAAAGTATTCGTCAGAGGGCTGAAGAGGGGTTGTTGAGGTGGTTTGGTCATTTAGAGAGAATGGATCAAAGTGGAATGACTTGGAGAGCATATAAATCTGTAGGGGAAGGAAGGCGGGGTAGGGGTCGTCCTAGAAAAGGTTGGAGGGAGGGGGTAAAGGAGGTTTTGTGGGCGAGGGGCTTGGACTTCCAGCAAGCATGTGTGAGCGTGTTAGATAGGAGTGAATGGAGACAAATGGTTTTTGGGACCTGATGAGCTGTTGGAGTGTGAGCAGGGTAACATTTTGTGAAGGGATTCAGGGAAACCAGTTAATTGATTTAGTTGGACTTGAGTCCTGGAAGTGGGAAGTACAACGCCTGCACTTTAAAGGAGGGGTCTGGGATAGTGACAGCTGGGAGGGACTATTCTCTGCTGTCGTATCTGAGCACCTCTGCAAAGACAGTGATTATGTATGAGTGTGGTGAAAGTGTTGAATGATGATGAAAGTATTTTCTTTTGGGGGATTTTCTTTCTTTTTGGGTCACCCTGCCTCGGTGGGAGACGGCCGACTTGTTAAAAAAAAAAATATATATTTTGAAAATAAAATTTGTTTGATTGCTTGTTATGTTCCTTATGTATTCTTGGTGTAAAATCTGGGAACTAACTCATAACCCTTAAACGTAGATCTACGTTTGAAGCGCTACATGAGCGAACGTAGATCTACGTTTGGAAAGTTTAGGGGTTAAACACTCAACATATGGACATACTAGTATATTTAAATACGGAGGGCCCCACTTATTCAGCACCCTCTTTTCAGTGTTCCATGTTTTCGGTAGCTTTCAAATGAGCCCATGTTCATTATGTTTGGTGCCTTTACCAGTGCCGTATTTTAAGATAAGCATTGTATGTATGTACTGTGTATCTATTTTAATTTTTTTATCTGTTTTTTTATGCCTAGCTGTATTGATTACTTAATATATGATAGTGTAAACATGTTATCAGGTGTTTTAGATGCATCTGATAAAGAAAAACACTCTTTTCCAGATACTGGCAACTTTTGCTCATCACATGGGGTCAGGAATCTAAGAACCAAACAAACAGGGCTCTGCTGTATACAGTAATAGGTATAAGATAACAGTGTCATACCCATAATGATATTCCACTACTGCTGGTGATGGAGATGAGGTTGTCTAAGACCAGTTATACTGTAGAAGTTTTTTATTACTGCAACCTAGCCTGTGGCCAAACTTCCCTGTAGATAGCCTGATCAGCCAAGCTATTGCTGCCTGCAGCCCATAACTCATATAACCATCATAGCCAGCCAGATTAGGTGTTACCTGCAGAAATATGTTTGATTTGCTCTTGAAAGCCTCTACTTGTGCATTAGAAATACAGTGGTACCCCAGATTTCGTCAATAATTCGTTCCAGAAGGCTGTTCGAGTGCTGTTACCGAACGAATTTGTTCCCATAGGGATGAATGTAAATTAGATTAGTCCGTTTCAGACCCCCAAAAATACACTTACAAAAGCACTTACAAAAATACACTTACATAATTGTTTGAGTTGGGAGCCGTACGAAATCCGGGGTACCACTGTATACTGTTTTCATATTTGCTGGTAGAAAGTTGAAAAGATGTGGACATCTGCTTTTGACACAGTATTTCCTAAGTGTACTTCTAGCACCTTTGCTTTTCATTGGATTTACTTTTTATAACACCTAATAAAATGTTGAAGTACAGTATGAAGATCACAGGTAAAGATCTGTCTTCAAGTACCTTCCATGTATGTATAGATTATGAGATAGCTCCTCTGGTCTAGATAGTACACTCTAAGGACTTTCAGATGATGCTATACTTTTTAGTTCTATCTTGCTGGCTTTTTCAATGAGACCAAAAATCTGATGATTTATGGTATTCTGTATTTCAGCAAGATTTGATTGTATAGATACATAAATGACAGGTCAAATATTTTTGACTAATTTAGGGTTGAACATTTTCATTCCAGAAACATTTCTTATTCCCTTCCGCAAGTGTAATACATACCTTGTTGAATGTTGCCCCATAATGTTCTCAGATCCTGGTATCGACTCTTGGACAGAGATTCTGATTGTACTAGCAATGATTATTTCTTTACAAATAGTTTAGTATTTCAGGATGGCACCGAATAACCAGTATGTGTTCGATCTCTGACACGGGTGGAAACTTCGAGCATGTTTCTGTATGCCTGTTGTCTCTATTCACCTAGCATTAATTAGGTACCTGGGTATTAGTTGACTGTTGTGGGCCACAGCCCAGGAAGGGGGTGTTAGTATACCCTAGATAGGGCTGCACTTTGAAATGAGGTGATGAAAGATAACAGCTCGTTGCCTATAAAATTGATATTTATGCTTAATTACTATTATATTCAAAAACATGTGCTAAACCAGTATGGGTTATACAAATGTTCATGTTTAAATGTTGCTTAGAATTGCTTTGTATATGTAAGCAACTATTTTAGGCAATAATAATGCATATACATGTATATTCTACTGTGATTTCTTTTAGTGTTTATTTAGCTCAACTAGAGTATGCATGCACATTTACATCTATACTTGGCTAAACTTTAGATTATGTAGACAGACAAAAAGAATAATGAACAAACATACCTGGGATTCTCAAGGATTGAAAGCACTAAACTTCCCTCATTTATGTGAAGTGTTGAACTTGCCGTGACGTCAGTGACTTGAATATCAACTTGACCTGATCCAACAAAGCCAGAAAGCTGCCCGTGAAACCCAGCTACAAAGGGGGAAATACATAAAAACTATATACTATTATTTATTTACTTTGTGCATGTTTTGCTGTTTTGGCAGAGTCAATCAAACAAGCTTAAGTGTCCTAAAAAAAAAAAAAAAAAAAAAAAAAACATGCATTGATATATAACATCTATTTTTTTTTTTATGAAATAACAAAGTATAAATTTTTTTAATTTTGCACCAAAACTAACCTAGCCAATTAATATAACCTTGCTAAAAAATTACTATAATATAATTAAACTTAATCTTGCCTACCCTATTTAATGTCAGCCTAAATTTAGCTAGTACAGTGGACCCCCGAGTTTCGTAAACCCCGGAAATCGTACATTTATGTAAGTATAATATTGTAAGTGACATTTTTTCTTAAGGGGGTAAATTCGTTCGGTAATGGCACTTGAGCAGACTTCAGGAGTGAAGTTTTTACGAAACTCGGGGGTCCACTACAGTGGTCCCTTGAGTTATGACATTAATCCGTTCCAGATGTATCATACCTCAAAGCTATCATAACTCAAACCCCAAAATACATGGTTTTATAGTAATTCATTCCACGACACCAGAGCACCCAACCTGCCCTTGGATACTTTTTGTTTAAACACTCTGGGTTTTTTCTAAGTGGTAAGTTTTCTGAGTGATAAGTTCCAGCTGCTGAAGTATGGAAAGAATGAAGAACTCAAAAGGAACATTATATATAAAACTCAAGAGGGTTACCAAATTGAATGAAAGGAACACGTAAAAGACCTGAGAATAATTATGTAAGCAATGCGTGTCGTATGAGGCGACTAAGATGCCGGGAGCAATGGGCTAGTAACCCCTTCTCCTGTACAAATCTACTAAAAACGAGAAGAAGAAAAACTTTATAAAACTGGGTTGTCTGAATGTGCGTGGATGTAGTGCGGATGATAAGAAAGAGATGATTGCCAATGTTATGAATGAAAAGAAGTTGGATGTCCTGGCCCTAAGCGAAACAAAGCTGAAGGGGGTAGGCGAGTTTCAGTGGGGAGAAATAAATGGGATTAAGTCAGGAGTATCTGGGAGAGTTAGAGCTAAGGAAGGGGTAGCAATAATGTTGAAGGATCAGTTATGGAAGGAAAAGAGGAATATGAATGTGTAAATTCAAGGATTATGTGGATTAAAATAAGGGTCGGATGCGAAAAGTGGGTCATAATAAGCGTGTATGCACCTGGAGAAGAGAGGAGTGTAGAGGAGAGAGAGAGATTTTGGGAGATGTTAAGCGAATGTATAGGAACTTTTGAACCAAATGAGAGAGTAATTGTGGTAGGGGACCTAAATGCTAAAGTGGAGAAACAAGCAGAGAGGGTGTAGTAGGTAAGTTTGGGGTGCCAGGTGTAAATGATAATGGGAGCCCTTTGATTGAACTTTGTATAGAAAGGGGTTTAGTTATAGGTAATACATATTTTAAGAAAAAGAGGATAAATAAGTATACAAGATATGATGTAGGGCGTAATGATAGTAGTTTGTTGGACTATGTATTGGTAGATAAAAGACTGTTGAGTAGACTTCAGGATGTACATGTTTATAGAGGGCCACAGATATATCAGATCACTTTTTAGTTATAGCTACAGTGGGAGTAAAAGGTAGATGGGATACAAGGAAAATAGAATCAGTAAGTAAGAGAGGTGAAGGTTTATAAACTAAAAGAGGAGGCAGTTAGGGTAAGATATAAACAACTATTGGAGGATAGATGGGCTAGTGAGAGTGTAGGCAATGGGGTTGAAAATGTATGGGATAGATTTAAAAATGTAGTGTTAGAGTGTTCAGCAGAAGTTTGTGGTTACAGGCGAGTGGGTGCGGGAGGGAAGAGGAGCGATTGGTGGAATGATGATGTAAAGAGAGTAGTAAGGGAGAAAAAGTTAGCATATGAGAGGTTTTTACAAAGTAGAAGTGATGCAAGGAGGGAAGAGTATATGGAGAGAAAAAGAGAGGTTAAAAGAGTGGTGAAGCAATGTAAAAAGAGAGCAGATGAGAGAGTGGGTGAGATGTTATCAGCAAATTTTGTTGAAAATAAGAAAAAGTTTTGGAATGAGATTAATAAGTTGAGGAAGCCTAGAGAACAAATGGATTTGACAGTGAAAAATAGGAGAGGAGAGTTATTAAATGGAGAGTTAGAGGTATCGGGAAGATGGAGAGAATATTTTGAGGAGTTGTTAAATGTTGATGAAGACAGGGAAGCTGTGATTTCGTGTGTAGGGCAAGGAGGAATAACATCTTGTAGGAGTGTGGAAGAGCCAGTTGTGAGTGTAGGGGAAGTTCATGAGGCAGTGGGTAGAATGAAAGGGGGTAAGGCAGCTGGGATTGATGGGATAAAGATAGAAATGTTAAAAGCAGGTGGGGATATAGTTTTGGAGTGGTTGGTGCTATTATTTAATAAATGTATGGAAGAGGGTAAGGTACCTAGGGATTGGCAGAGAGCGTGTATTGTTCCTTTGTATAAAGGCAAAGGGGACAAAAGAGAGTGCAAAAATTATAGGGGAATAAGTCTGTTGAGTGTACCTGGTAAAGTGTATGGTAGAGTTATTATTGAAAGAATTAAGAGTAAGACAGAAAGTAGGATAGCAGATGAACAAGGGGGCTTTAGGAAAGGTAGGGGTGTGTAGACCAAGTGTTTACAGTGAAACATATAGGTGAACAGTATTTGGATAAGGGTAAAGATGTTTTTGTGGCATTTATGGATTTGGAAAAGGCGTATGATAGGGTAGATAGGGGGGCAATGTGGCAGATGTTGCAGGTGTATGGAATAGGAGGAAGGTTACTGAAAGCAGGAAAGAGTTTTTATGAGGATAGTGAGGCTCAGGTTAGAGTGTGTAGGAGGGAAGGGACTATTTCCCAGAAAAGTGGGCCTTAGACAAGGATGTGTGATGTCACCGTGGTTGTTCAATATATTTATAGATGGGGTTGTAAGAGAAGTGAATGCGGAGGTCTTGGCAAGAGGTGTTGGGCTAAAAGATAAAGAAGCAAATACAAAGTGGGAGTTGTCACAGTTGCTTTTTGCTGATGACACTGTGCTTTTGGGAGATTCTGAAGATAAGTTGCAGAGGTTGGTGGATGAATTTGGTAGGGTGTGTAAAAGAAGAAAATTGAAAGTGAATATAGGAAAGAGTAAGGTGATGAGGATAACAAAAAGAATAGGTGACGAAAGATTGGATATCAGATTGGAGGGAGAGAGTATGGAGGAGGTGAATGTATTCAGATATTTGGGAGTGGACATGTCGGCGGATGGGTCTATGAAGGATGAGGTGAATCATAGAATTGATGAGGGGAAAAGGGTGAGTGGAGCACTTCGAGTCTGTGGAGACAAAGAACCTTGTCCATGGAAGTAAAGAGGGAATGTATGAGAGTATAGTTATAACAACGCTCTTATATGGGTGTGAAGCATGGGTGATGAATGTTGCAACGAGGAGAAGGCTGGAGGCAGTGGAAATGTCATGTCTGAGGTCAATGTGTGGTGTGAATATAATGCAGAGAATTCGGAGTTTGGAAATTAGGAGGAGGTGCGGGATTACCAAAACGATTGTCCAGAGAGCTGAGGAGGGGTTGTTGAGGTGGTTTGGACATGTAGAGAGAATGGAACGAGACAGAGTGACTTCGAGAGTGTATAAATCTGTAGTGGAGGGAAGGCGGGGTAGGGTCGGCCTAGGAAAGGGTGGAGGGAGGGGGTAAAGGAAATTTTGTGTGCGAGGGCTTGGACTTCCAGCAAGCATGTGTGAGCGTATTTGATAGGAGTGAATGGAGGCATATGGTTTTAATACTTGACGTGCTGTTGGAGTGTGAGCAAAGTAACATTTATGAAGGGATTCAGGGAAACCGGCAGGCCGGACTTGAGTTCTGGAGATGGGAAGTACAGTGCCGGCACTCTGAAGGAGGAGTGTTAATGTTGCAGTTTTATAACTGTAGTGTAAAGCACCCCTCTGGCAAGACAGTGATGGAGTGAATGATGATGAAAGTTTTTCTTTTCGGGCCACCCTGCCTTGGTGGGAATCGCCGATGTGTTAATAAAAAAAAAAAAAACAAGACAAAGATCACGACAGCCAGAAGGATGACGGGGTGGGTACTGAGAACTTTCAAAACAAGGGAAATAATGCCGATGGTGAAACTCTTCAAATCACTAGTGCCCCTCACTTAGAATATTGCTCAGTGCTGACACCCCCATTCAAAGCAGGAGAAATATCAGAGCTGAAACAAATACAGAGATCGTTTATGGCTCACACTGAGCCAGTAAAGCACCTAAATTACTGGGAATGCCTTCAAGTCTTGAACATATACTCATTGGAGGAGAGAGAGAGAGAGATACATGATAATATATACAGTGGAATCCCGAGTTTCGGCCGTAATCCGTTCCAGGAGCTAGGCCTAAAGGCGAAGCAGCCGAAAGTCGAAGCAATATTTCCCATAAGAAATAATGGAAATACAATTAATCCATGTAGATGAATGGTTCAGAGAACCGACATGTTGATAAATTAGACACATATGCAACACTTGGGTAAACCATACCACAGGTGGGGTTCGAACCCGCGGTCAGAGAGTCTCAAACTCCAGAATCGTTCAGCTTATATACTGTAGACAGGTGAGGCCTCACCTGTCTACAGTATATAAGCAACGCCTTTTGCCCTATGCTGTACTTACTACAAGATTGATGGACTGAACATATCAACTCCAGGCCGAGGGACTGATTACCTCAAACTCCTCCTTTCTTTACAACTTTCTACTTTGCATTGGACTGATGAAGCCACTGTGTGGCAAAACGTTTCCTCAATAAAGATACCCAAGTGTTGCATATGTGTCTAATTTATCAACTTGTCGGTTCTCTGAACCATTCATCTACATCCTGTCTGACACAGCAACATCTTGGGATCTTGATACAAACGAATTCTTCAACACTTGTCCAACCTTTGGACGAAGACCTACTTCGACTAGTGGATGGTACCACTATGACCCCGCCTACTTCTGCTTCGCCTCACCTGTCTACAGTATATAAGCAACGTCTTTTGCCCTATGCTGTACTTACTACAAGATTGATGGACTGAACACATCGACTCCAGGCCGAGGGACTGATTACCTCAAACTCCTCCTTTCTTTACAAATTTCTACTTTGTATTGGACTGATGAAGCCACTGTGTGGCGAAACGTTTCCTCAATAAAGATACCCAAGTGTTGCATATGTGTCTAATTTATCAACAATTAATCCATTCCAGACACCCAAAAATATTCACAAAAAATACATTTTTTAAAGAATAACTATAGTTTTACATACAGAAAACAATTATAAATACGTATACATATATAAAGTAATTAATTTATAATTAAACATTTAAAATAACATTTATGTACAGTGGACCCCGAGTTTCGGTCATAATTCATTCCAGAAGGCTGCTCATGTGCCATTACCGAACGAATTTACTCCCTTAAGGAATAATGTCAAGTAGGTTAGTTCATTTCAGACCCCAAAAATACACTTACATAATTGTACGATTTCCGAGGTGACCAAACTCGGGGTCCACTGTACTTACCTTTATTGAAGAGACTTGCTGCCATCTGAAAGATAGGGAGGAGGAGAGGGGAGGGAGCACTCATTGTTTGGAAGGGGAATCCTCCATAAGGACTTCAGGTAACAAGTTCCTCTCTGGGGTTACTTCCCTTCTTTGTCTTTTAATGCCACTAGGACCAGCTTGAGAGTCACTAGACCCCTGTCGCACAAAATAACTGCCAAGAGTGCTCTGTTTCTGGTGCCTCTTTAAGATGTCCCTAAAATGGGACATTGTTTTGTCACTGAACATGTTGCAGATATGGGTTGTTTCAGCTTGCTCAGGGTGGTATTTCTCCATGAAGCTTTGCAGCTTATTCCACATTCCACACATGTCCTTAAGCACTGAAGAAGGCACCTCCTTCACTCCCTCTTCTTCCTCCTCCTGTGAAGCAAGTTCCTCAACTGTGGTCTGAGGCTGTTACATATGAAGCTCTTGCAGCTCTTCAGTGGTTAGCTCTTCATTGTGGTCATCCACCAACTCTTCCACATCCTCGCCACTCACCTCCAACCCCAGGGACTTGCCCAATGCCACAATACCTTCCACAACAGTTCTATGGTGTTCCTCACTTTCTTTACCACAGAGGTGCCACTAGGAAGCTTCTTTGGACCCATGGTGACTTATTTCACAGTCACAATCAATAAACAATCACTAAACACAATGAATTTATTGTGAAATGTTTGGATGAGTGTGCAGGGTAATGTTCACTCAAGGGTAAACAATGCTAGACTGGCTCACGGCGCCTGCGCGGCGAGGTGCGCAAGCGCGGGCAGGCGGACAGGTCTGGTACGCCAGCCGAAACTCGGGGCAAAATTAGGTCGAAAAAAGCGACCGAAACTCGAAGTGGCCAATAGTCAGGGTAGCTGAAACTCGAAGTTTCACTGTACCTGGAAAGTACTCGAGGGCCTGGTCCCAAATCTGCACACAGCCATAACAACTTGCTGGAGTGAGAGATATGGGAGGAAGTGTAAAATAAACCCAGTGAGGAGCAGGGTGTAGTAGGGACAATAAGAGAACACTGTATCAACATCCAGGGTCCCAAACTATTCAACATCTTACCAGAAGATATCAGAAACACGGCAGGAACAAGTGTAGAAGCCTTCAAGAGGAAACTGAACAAGTATCTTCACCAGGTGCCAGATCAACCAAGCTGTGTTGGATATGTGGGGCAGCAGCCTGGTTGACCAGGCAAGCACCAGACGAGCGAGCCTGGCCCATGGCTGGACTCAGAGAATAGAGAAACTCTCAAAACTCTTTAAAGATATATTAAAGGTAGACTTCAGCTTGAGATCTCCAGAGGTATTGGCAGAGGAGGTAGGACATGCAGAATAGAGCAGACAGGGCAGGAGAGGCCAGAGCAGGCAGATATTGTAGGTTGGGGCATGTAGAACAAGCAGGAAAGAGCAGGACAGGCCAGAGCAGATGTTTTGCAGGAGGATGACAGGGTGGGTACTGAGAACTTTCAAAACAAGGGAAATAATGCTGATGGTGACACTCTTCAAATCACTAGTGCTCCCTCAATTAGAATATTGCTCAGTGCCAACAGGGCAGGAGAGGCCAGAGCAGGCAGGCATTGTAGGTTGGGGCAGGACAGGCCAGAGCAGGCAGGCAGAACAGGCCAGAGCAAGCAGGGCAGAGCAGACAGATCAGGACAGGACAGACCAGGGCAGGCAGGCAGAGACTGGTAAATAATTGCAGATTTAATATTTACTCTTTGTAGCAGTCTCCCACTCCCCACATTTGGAATGCATACTGTCTCTCTCCCTCCTCTGTCTGCTTTCCTCCTTCCACCCTCCCTCCCTCACTCACCTCCAGTACTCCCTCCATCATCACTCCATTTAAGACCTTTTCATCATCCAGTCTGGTTTCTAGGCTGAGGCACACTCATGTGTGCTGACTATCATATGAGTATCATATTTTAAATTTTTCATTTAAACTCAAAAACTAAATTCTGTTATGAGGGTAAATTTCAACTCAAAATTATCATAACTCAAGGGATCACTGTATTTATATTTAGGGTATAGGTGGTAGGTTACTATAAGCAGGAGAGAGTTTTTATGCGGATCATTAGGCTCCGGTTAGGATGTAGGAGCAAGGGGGACTATCTCCCAGTAATGTTACCATAGTTGTTTAACATTTATAGATGGGGTTATAAGAGAACTGAATACAGTGGTACCCGACTTTCGATATTTTTCATTCCAGAATGCTGTTCAAGTGCCATTACCAAGCGAATTTATCCCCATAAGGAATGATGTAAAATAGACTAGTCCTTTTAGACCCCCAAAATTACACTTACAAAAGCATTTAAAAAATAAACTTACATAAAAGGGTGAGTTTGGGGACCATCGTAAGTCGGGTACCACTGTACTAGGGTTAGGCAGAACTGTGGGATTAAAGAGAATGAATTTCATACAAAGTGGGATTTGTCAAAGTTGCTCCTTGACAAGGTTCTTTTGAAAGATTCTATGGAGAAGTTGTAAAGATTTGTGGAGTAACTTGGGAAAGTTATGTAAATGGGAGGATGTACATAACTTGGAGAGTTTGTAAAATGGTATCCCCTTTTGTATTGCTATTTCATACTTACTGATAAAAATATTCCCTTGTTTGATCAATAAATCAGTGCAGCCATGAAGATTTTTATGATGACATCTCCACATTTAGCGATATTTGACCTTCATTCATGTATGAGGAATCAATTGCAGTGCTTAATTCCTCAGCTTCAATATTCAACATTAGTCCTTGAAGCCTTTTGGCTTTAATGTGCTGTGGATGACAGCAAACACACAATTAAACAAAAACATGTGAAAGATGTGATGTTAATATTGTATTTATCAGTTATATTAATACTGTATACACATAAATAAGCTTAAGAAATTATAAGAACTGAGTGGAAATAACTTGTAAGGATGGACTTGAAAAGAGTTTTACAATTGATGCAGATCGCTATCAACCTTATAGACAAGATACAGAACTAGACATTTTCCTAGTATGTATGTGGTTGCTCAATTTTCTGCAATACTAATAAGTGTGGAAGGTAATATGGAAGACTTGGTGTCACTGTAAATCCTAAATCACTATTTTTATCTAAAATTCTTTTCCAGACTAATCTCTGCTTTTACCTTACATCCTCATAAAAATGGGACATGAGGTAAAAATGATATAAATTTTATGGATTTACACTTATCAAAGTATCCTCAACAAACACATGACTTCAACTTTCCTGAATATAGACCCTTCAAGAAAAGTGCCTTGATACTATTGTAGGACTGACTCCCGAGCCCTTCCTTTCCTCAGATCAACCCTAATTACCTCCCATTCTCCACATGCCATATGACCCTTAAGGATTTAGTACTTTCCCACAAATGTAGGGTCCGTGGCTTGGTTGACAATGCACTCAGCTCACATGCAGTGTGTCCACAGTTCAATTACCGGCATTGGTGGAAATGTTGGGCATGTTTCCTTATACCTGTTGTCCCTGTTCACCTAGCATTAACCCTTTGACTGTTTCGGTCGTATATATACGTCTTACGAGCCAGTGTTTTGGACGTATATATACTCACAAATTCTAGCGGCCTCAAATCAAACGGGAGAAAGCTGGTAGGCCCACATATGAGAGAATGGGTCTGTGTGGTCAGTGTGCGCAGTATAAAAATCCTGGAGCACGCAGTGCATAATGAGAAAAAAAAACTCCGACCATGTTTTTGGAATAAAATGCCGAATTTGAGATGTATTTTCGTATAGTATTTATGGTTGTATTCTCTTTTCGTGGTCTCATTTGATAGAATGGAAAACATATTACAGGAATAGAGATGATTTTGATTAGTTTCATGATGAAAACGATCTTGAAATTGAGTTCAAAGTAGCGGAAATGTTCGATTTTTGCCAATGTTCAAAGTAAACAAATCATGCCACGCGTCCAATACACATCAATTGGTGAGTCTAATATTCTTTCACAAGTGCACATATATTATTTATACTGTATTTACAATAATGCAATAGTCTGCATAACAATAAATCTTCTACTTTTTGTGTGAATAAAAAAATCAAAATAGAAAGCAAGAGTAATATAAGAGGGGCCTAAAGACGTGACTAATGAATAGAAAACATCTCATTTTAGTGCCAGGAATGTCTGCATTGTTTATTCTAGACCCTATTTTGAAATTGACATCTTTTTTATTTTGCATGAAATTGGTGAAATTGCCAATTTCTCACCACTTTATTGGGTAGTTGAAATTGGTAAATTGGTGGTTTCTTGTACTCAATTGATAGAACAAATGGAGTTCTAAAGACATAACTATGAGTTTGGTCGACTGAAACAATAAAATTGGCCGAAAATAGGGCTCAAATTCGGCGAAATCGCTGATGCGAATATGTCGCTGACATTGCTAACTTTGCGAGAGCGTAATTTCGTAAGTTTTCCATCAAATTTCATACTTTTGGTGTCATTATGATCAGGAAAAGATTCTCTATCATTTCATAAGAGAAAATAATTTATTTTTTTTCCAAAATTTTGCGACAGAATGACAGTTTCAGAATGGGGCCTCCGACAGTCAAAGGGTTAAGTAGGTACCTGGGTGTTAGTAGACTGGTGTGTCACATACTGGGGGACAAGATTAAAAGGACCCCAATAGAAATAAGACAGAGTCCTTGACGATGCACTAACTTTCTTGGGTTATTCTGGGTGGCTAACCCTCTGGGTTAAAAATCTGAACAAATCTTATCTTACTGTATTTCCTCAGATCAAACCTAATTAAACCCTTATGGGTTTAGTGCTTTCCCACTAATAATGTATAATTGCTATTGCTCCCAAATATAGATAAGAATATTAAACTTACTGTTTTCTTAGCCCAGATAAAAAGGCTTCCTTGCATAGTTCCTTCAGAGGTTATATTGCCATGATTAGTGTTAATATGAATATTATGACTTTTGAGCCCATGAGTGTTCACGTCACCCTCTTCAGTAGATAAATTGACTTCATCAGCCTCCATCCCCAGAATATGTACACTAGCTTTGTCAAACAACTTAACATCAAGATCTGAAAAGCGATATTTTATATGAGTACTTTACTACCCAATACCAGTCCATTATCTTCTATTGTATCGTATTATTTTGTTGTATTAAATAACAGATGATAAAGAATACCATACAGTATTAATTAATGAATCAGTGCTAATACGTGCTTACTAGTATCAGCGTAACTTATATCTTTTACATCTGCTTTTAATACACAAGCAACAATTCTAATTTTAATAAATGTAAATTCTAACAGGAACTCACATTTCATCAATTTGAAAAATTTGTTGATAAGGAAACACAATAAAATCTTGTTTACAAGTATAAAAATGACAGAAGTATGAAATTTATATGCTAATTATACATAAGTAATAAATGTAATACAGTAAATTGTCAAATGTGAACCTTTTCCCTTTTCATATGTATAGCATTCATTGATTTCTCTTTACCTTATCGGCCATCTCCCACCTAGGTAGGGTAACCCAACAAAGGTTAACACATTCATCACTCATTTAGTTGATGTCTTGCCAAAAGTGAGATGACATCACAATTCAGATGACTCGACTGCAACATTCCCAACCCTTCTTCAGAATGTAGGCACTGTCCTTCCTACCTCCAGGACTCAAGTCTGGCTAACTGGTGTCCCTGAAACCCTTCATAAATGTTATCTTGCTCATGCTTCAACTTGTCAAGTATTAAAAATAATATATCTCCACTCATATCCATTGTACTCACACATACCTGCTAGATGTTCAAGCCCCTGGGTCTAAAAACCTCTACCACCTCATTTCAACTGTTCCTGGGATTACCCCATATTCCTCCTTCATTGGTTAGGGTATCATTTTTTATGTAAATACACTGCTCTTTTCCTATTCAGTACTCAATTTTGTGTATATTAGTCTGTTTTTTTTTTTAACATTATCCTGTTTTTTTTGTATATTATCCAGTTTATGTATACAGTATTATTATTATTATTATTATTATAATCAAATAGAAGCGCTAAACCACAGGGGTTATACAGCGCTGCAGGTTATTGTAGGATGCAGGGAGAGTGGGTTGTAAGAGGGAGATGGACGATTAGTAGGGTATGGAGTGCAAGATGGCGGTGGATAGTGCAGGGTGGAGGGTAGCAAAGATCGAGGTAGAAGGGACTGAGGGAGGTGCTAGAGGTATAATCTTCAGAGTTTGTGTAGTAAGTCAGTTTCTGTCAAAAAGTCAATGAGAGAGTCAGGATTAAAGGAGGGTCCATCTGCAAGAAGGGAAGGTAAAGAAAGGGCCGCAGAGCGAAGACGTCGTTGGAGGTAAATTCTGCGTGCTCGTTGATAGAGTGGGCAGTCCAACAGGATATGTCGAACAGACACTGGAACCTGACAATGCTCACAGAGAGGGGCAGGGAGCCTCTCCATGAGATACCCATGAGTAAGACGAGTGTGGCCGATGCGAGACGGGAGAGTGTAGTCTCCCAACCTCGACATTGGTGACAAGAAGAAGGCCAGAAACCTATAACCGGTTTAATAAGAACATAAGAACATAAGAAAGAAGGAACACTGCAGCAGGCCTACTGGCCCATGCGAGGCAGGTCCAAATCTCCAACGGCTTAAGCCAATGCCCGACCCAGCCAGGTCAGGTTACATTCACTTAAGGAAGGAGCACTGCATCTGACCTAGTAGCACAACCTAGTCAGGACCAATTCACACCCAACCGCACCACTCATATAATTGTCCAGCCGACCACCTGGTCAGTCACTTCCACTTAAGAATTAGTACAGGTCAGGTTACATTCACTTAAGGAAAGAGCACTGCATCTGACCTAGTACAAGCTCACACCCATCCACACCCACTCATGTATGAATGAATGAAGTTTGTTATTCAGCAGGTCAGACCAGCGTTGTTGCCAAGCTGGGTGCGAAGGTGGTAAATGACCGCAAAATAGTCCGTAAAAGGAACACCTCTATATGAAACTGGAAGGTCATGACTCTGACCGCGCAGCAGTGTCTGCCTGTTCATTTCCCTGTCCCTCAACATGACCAGGGACCCAACAAAAGACAATATCTTTATGCTTGCTAAAGATACGGGGTAACCAAAGGTGGATACAAGAACTAGGGGTGAGGTGTATCAATTTTACGGATAGCCTGTAAAGCACTAAGGAGTCTGAAACGACCACAAATGGTGATACAGGCATAGATGCAATACGGATAAGTGCCACAAGAATGGCATACAATTCAGCCGAAATATGCTAGCCGAGGGTAATAGATCCACG
>WNWK01006865.1:0-100557 GCA_009830355.1 Cherax destructor
GCAGGATGGTGCTGTGTCAGAGGGTTAAGTGGAGACAGGATGGTGTTGTAGCAGAGGGGAAAGTGGAGGCAGGATAGTGCTGTGGTAGAAGAGGAAGTGGAGGCAGGATGGTGCTGTGTCAGAGGAGGAAGTGGAGGCACGATGGTGCTGTGGTAGAAGAGGAAGTGGAGGCAGGATGGTGCTGTGTCAGAGGAGGAAGTGGAGGCACGATAGTGCTGTGGTAGAAGAGGAAGTGGAGGCAGGATGGTGCTGTGGCAGAGGAGGAAGTGGAGGCACGATAGTGCTGTGGTAGAAAAGTAAGTGGAGGCAGGATGGTGCTGTGGCAGAGGAGGAAGTGGAGGCAGGATGGTGCTGTGGCAGAGGAGTAAGTGGAGGCAGGATGGTGCTGTGCCAGAGGGGAAAGTGGACGCAGGATAGTGCTGCATCAAAGGAGGAAGTGAAGGCAGGATGGTGCTGTGGCAGAGGGGAAGTGGAGGCAGGATAGTGCTCTGGCAGAGGAGGAAGTGGAGGCAGGATGGTGCTGTGGCAGAGGGGGAAGTGGAGGCAGGATATTGCTGCATCAGAGGAGGAAGTGAAGGCAGGATGGTGCTGTGAGAGAGGGAAAGTGGAGGCAGGATGGTGATGTGGCAGAGAGGGAAGTGGAGGCAGGATGGAGCTCTGGCAGAATGTAAAGTGGAGGCAGGATAGTGTTCTGGCAGAGGAGGAAGTGGAGGCAGGATGGTGCTGTGGCAGAGTGGGAAGTGGAGGCAGGATATTGCTGCATCAGAGGAGGAAGTGGATGCAGGATGATGCTGTGAGAGAGTGGAAAGTGGAGGCAGGATGGTGATGTGGCATAGAGGGAAGTGGAGGCAGGATGGAGCTCTGGCAGAATGTGAAGTGAGGCAGGATTGTGCTCTGGCAGTGGTGGAAGTGGAGGCAGGATGGTGCTCTGGCAGAGGGGAAGTGGAGGCAGGATGGTGCTCTGGCAGAAGGGGAAGTGCTGGCATAATTAAGTTCTAACAGTGGGGGAAATGGAAACATGCTAGCTGAGGGCTGCGGGGGATATGTAGGCTGTCTAGAGTTTAGATGATTTAATAAATATATTATTATTATTATTATTATTATTTTTTTATTATTATTATTATTATTATTATTATTATTATTTATGCAATTTTGTTATATTTATGAGGAAAATTAAACCCGTAAGGGACTTCAGAGTAAATTGGATCAAAAACCCTTCAGCAGCATCCAGTGACGAGACAGCGAGTAAAGTTCTGCCCGCGGGGGAAAATGGAAGTACTCTGTCCAAGGAGGGAAATGGTTCCGTAGGAACTTTGTCCCCAGAGGGAATTGAAGGCAGGGGAACTTTGCCTCTTGGGGAACTGAACGTAGGTCAACTTATTTTTTTAAGAGGAAAACAGAGGTAGGTATACCTATTTATGAGGTGGGAAATGAACGCAGGTATACATATTTCTTTGGTAGAGATGTACTATTGTATACCAGTTTCTTAGGGTGAAATAAAGTAAGGTTTACCTATTTTTTAGGGAGAAATAGACGCAGGTATATATATTTCTTAGAGGAAATGAACGCTGGTATACCTATTTCTTAGGGAGAGATGAACTAATGTATACCAGTTTCTTAGGGTGAAATGAACTAAGGTATACCTATTTTTAGGGAGAAACTACGCAGGTATACCTATTTCTTAGAGGGAAATGAACGCTGGTATACCTATTTCTTGGGGAAATAAGCAGAGGTATACCCGTTTCTTAGAGGAAAATGAACTCAGGTATACCTGTTTCCTAGAGGGAAATGGACACAGGTATACCTGATTCTTAGAGGATAAATGAACGCTTTAAACCTAGTCCTGTTAAGTTAATGAGCGTAGGTAACATTATATTTGGTATGGTATAGGTGTAGGTGACTCCAGTCCTTAGAGGGAAGTGGAGGCAGGTGAACCTAGACACCTGGCGAAGATTCTTGAGCCTCGGGGGAAATAGATGCAAATGGGCGTCTCAAGCCTAGGGGGAAATGGATGCAAGTAGTGTCCTGCACCCGTGGGAGAGTTTTATATTACTCCCACGGGGAGTGAGGGAAGGGAAAGAGGTTATGGGAGAGGAGTGTGGGTGCGAGATGTGTGGGGGGGAGGGGGTGAAGAGAGAATAATAGGAAGGGAGAGGATGATAAAGCTCGGGAAATGGAGTTCGAGGGAGGTGTTGGGAAGAGGGAGGAGTGGGGGGGATAGGTAGGACGTGAATAGGGAAGGAGAGAAATGGGGAGGGAGAGGGGAAAAATGAAAAGGTGACGCAGTAAGAATACAAAACGTAGAGAGAGCGAGAGAGAGAGAGAGAGAGAGAGAGAGAGAGAGAGAGAGAGAGAGAGAGAGAGAGAGAGAGAGAGAGAGAGAGAGAGAGAGAGAGAAGGGGGCAGTGTTACCTGTCTGTTACCATAACTGTCACTTGTCAGTTATTATGACAGAGGGCCAAGAGGAACAATTTCGGTGGCTCCAAGCGTGTTTAATTTTTATTTGGTAACTCAGTAATCCAGTTAATAGTTAACGTTTAGTAGTAGTGATATAATAATAATAATAATAATAATAATAATAATAATAATAATAATAATAATAATAATAATAATAATAATAATGATAATAATAATAATAAATAATAATAATAATAAAATGTATTTTGGTTCCTATGTGATCCGAAAAAAGGTATCCCCCTCTGTCCAATAAATCCAACCCTCGCCTCTTCAATAATCCGAGAAAGGTATCCCTGGATCCCACAAGCCCAGCCCCTCTACCTCAACGCAGGCAAATGCAATAGCACAAAGTCTACCACAAGTTTCTAGTGCAGTTAAATATCAGAGTTGAACATTTGAAGCCAATTAGAACAATCATGCACAAATTATCGCTTGAACATTAATACCCAAATTTCATCAAAGAATATTTAAGAATGCTTCTCCTTTGTTTACAGAAGTACAAGACGCTTCGTCTTCGAAGATATGGTCATACGAACTCAATTTAAATCGTAATAAACAGAAAGGTGGTACGGGGGCTCGAACCGTGAATGAAGTAGCTGATGCATACAGCCATGAAGAGGCTGGTAAGCCTACTGTAGTACTTCGCTCTCAGGTAATGTTGATAAGAGGATTGAGTTGTTCAGATGTGTTAGCCTGATGTTTGCTTCTGTGGGCGAGGGTTACAACTAAACTGAAAGTCCTTCTGACCTGAGGAGTAGTGTTTGCAGTCATAAGTAGAGCTGCTTCCTAACATGAGAAGTGAGACAGTGCTCCCATGTATCACACACGCGTTGTTTACCTTGCTGATGAGGTAGGCAGTCGTACTAGTGTTCTTTTTGTCTCTCCAGTTTTCTCTATGTACACTTAATCACAGCCTTTACAAGGAATGGCGTTTACAGCTGGGGAATGGCTGGTCTCTGTTCTTTAGTTTAGGTCTTGTTAAGTCCCTGAGTGATTTCATGGTGACGGTGGCAGAGTCCATTTTTATTTCCCTCAAGATGAGACCTTGAGTAAGAGCTGTGTCCCTGTGAGTAGCATCAGTCTTTTTATAGTGTCGTTCTCAATTTTAGTGGTCTCATAGATGCTAGTGGCCTTCCCTCGGGTGTTGTGGATAGTAAATTTTAGGGACCTAAAGTTATTAGTTATTTAAGTAGTTATATAAGTAGATCAGGAATTCAGTGCAACATATTCTAAGGACTCTGAGGCAGAAATATATATATATAAGAGACAGAGAGAGAGATCTCAGTCAGCGGGACTCGATACTGCTACTGGGACGGACAAGATTCCCAGGCAACGCTCTTATACACTCAGCCACACAAATGCCACATAAGCTGGGCAGCATCTTGCCCGTCCCAGTAGCAATATCGAGTCCTGCAGACAACGATCTTTCTCTGTATATACCCGCTTGTTTCTACGTGGTGCATTGATATAAAAATCTCTTGAGAGGTCAGAACATACAATAGGAGATTGAAATAGCTTGAAATTCATGCTTGAGGCTCACTGACGTGCCCAGGCTAGGAAAGAAACATGGCTTGTGAACCAATCCATGTACCAAAAGAACCTTAGAAAACTTACCTAACCTTATTATAACAAGCAAAATTTAATTTAGCCTAATCCCACTAAATATATTTTTAATAAGTTTACAATAATTTAATAATAAACAAACGCAGTGAAATATATTTATTTCGTTAGGTTCAGAATGTTTTTGCGAAATTATTGCATACAAAATTTTCGCTTGCCTTATTCGGCAAGAAGCGTGCTGCTATATAAGCCAAAATCGCAAGTTTTACCTATTCGGCACAAAATATATATATATATATATATATATATATATATATATATATATATATATATATATATATATATATATATATATATATATATATATATTTTATTTTATTTATTAACCCATCGGCCGATTCCCACCAAGGCAGGGTGGCCCGAAAAAGAAAAACTTTCATCATCATTCACTCCATCACTGTCTTGCCAGAAGGGTGCTTTACACTACAGTTATAAAACTGCAACATTAACACCCCTCCTTTAGAGTGCCGGCACTGTACTTCCCATCTCCAGAACTCAAGTCCGGCCTGCCGGTTTCCTGAATCCCTTCATAAATGTTACTTTGCTCACACTCCAACAGCACGTCAAGTATTAAAAACCATATGCCTCCATTCACTCCTATCAAATACGCTCACACATGCTTGCTGGAAGTCCAAGCCCCTCGCACACAAAACTTCCTTTACCCCCTCCCTCCAACCTTTCCTAGGCCGACCCCTACCCCGCCTTCCCTCCACTACAGATTTATACACTCTCGAAGTCACTCTGTCTCGTTCCATTCTCCCTACATGTCCAAACCACCTCAACAACCCCTCCTCAGCTCTCTGGACAATCGTTTTGGTAATCCCGCACCTCCTCCTAATTTCCAAACTCCGAATTCTCTGCATTATATTCACACCACACATTGACCTCAGACATGACATCTCCACTGCCTCCAGCCTTCTCCTCGTTGCAACATTCATCACCCATGCTTCACACCCATATAAGAGCGTTGGTATAACTATACTCTCATACATTCCCCTCTTTACTTCCATGGACAAGGTTCTTTGTCTCCACAGACTCCGAAGTGCTCCACTCACCCTTTTCCCCTCATCAATTCTATGATTCACCTCATCCTTCATAGACCCATCCGCCGACATGTCCACTCCCAAATATCTGAATACATTCACCTCCTCCATACTCTCTCCCTCCAATCTGATGTCCAATCTTTCGTCACCTATTCTTTTTGTTATCCTCATCACCTTACTCTTTCCTATATTCACTTTCAATTTTCTTCTTTTACACACCCTACCAAATTCATCAACCAACCTCTGCAGCTTCTCTTCAGAATCTCCCAAAAGCACAGTGTCATCAGCAAAAAGCAACTGTGACAACTCCCACTTTGTATTTGCTTCGCTTCTTTATCTTTTAGCCCAACACCTCTTGCCAAGACCCTCGCATTCACTTCTCTTACAACCCCATCTATAAATATATTGAACAACCACGGTGACATCACACATCCTTGTCTAAGGCCCACTTTTACTGGGAAATAGTCCCCTTCCCTCCTACACACTCTAACCTGAGCCTCACTATCCTCATAAAAACTCTTCACTGCTTTCAGTAACCTTCCTCCTATTCCATACACCTGCAACATCTGCCACATTGCCCCCCTATCTACCCTATCATACGCCTTTTCCAAATCCATAAATGCCACAAAAACATCTTTACCCTTATCCAAATACTGTTCACCTATATGTTTCACTGTAAACACTTGGTCTACACACCCCTACCTTTCCTAAAGCCCCTTGTTCATCTGCTATCCTGCTTTCTGTTTTACTCTTAATTCTTTCAATAATAACTCTACCATACACTTTACCAGGTACACTCAACAGACTTATTCCCCTATAATTTTTGCACTCTCTTTTGTCCCCTTTGCCTTTATACAAAGGAACAATACACGCTCTCTATCAATCCCTAGGTACCTTACCCTCTTCCATACATTTATTAAATAATAGCACCAACCACTCCAAAATTATATCCCCACCTGCTTTTAACATTTCTATCTTTATCCCATCAATCCCAGCTGCCTTACCCCCTTTCATTCTACCCACTGCCTCACGAACTTCCCCTACACCCACAACTGGCTCTTCCACACTCCTACAAGATGTTATTCCTCCTTGCCCTACACACGAAATCACAGCTTCCCTGTCTTCATCAACATTTAACAAATCCTCAAAATATTCTCTCCATCTTCCCGATACCTCTAACTCTCCATTTAATAACTCTCCTCTCCTATTTTTAACTGTCAAATCCATTTGTTCTCTAGGCTTCCTCAACTTATTAATCTCATTCCAAAACTTTTTCTTATTTTCAACAAAATTTGCTGATAACATCTCACCCACTCTCTCATCTGCTCTCTTTTACATTGCTTCACCACTCTTTTAACCTCTCTTTTTCTCTCCATATACTCTTCCCTCCTTGCATCACTTCTACTTTGTAAAAACCTCTCATATGCTAACTTTTTCTCCCTTACTACTCTCTTTACATCATCATTCCACCAATCGCTCCTCTTCCCTCCCACCCACTCGCCTGTAACCACAAACTTCTGCTGAACACTCTAACACTACATTTTTAAATCTACCCCATACATTTTCGACCCCATTGCCTACACTCTCACTAGCCCATCTATCCTCCAATAGTTGTTTATATCTTACCCTAACTGCCTCCTCTTTTAGTTTATAAACCTTCACCTCTCTTTTACTTACTGATTCTATTTTCCTTGTATCCCATCTACCTTTTACTCCACTGTAGCTATAACTAAAAAGTGATCTGATATATCTGTAGCCCCTCTATAAACATGTACATCCTGAAGTCTACTCAACAGTCTTTTATCTACCAATACATAGTCCAACAAACTACTGTCATTACGCCCTACATCATATCTTGTATACTTATTTATCCTCTTTTTCTTAAAATATGTATTACCTATAACTAAACCCCTTTCTATACAAAGTTCAATCAAAGGGCTCCCATTATCATTTACACCTGGCACCCCAAACTTACCTACTACACCCTCTCTGCATGTTTCTCCCACTTTAGCATTTAGGTCCCCTACCACAATTACTCTCTCATTTGGTTCAAAAGTTCCTATACATTCGCTTAACATCTCCCAAAATCTCTCTCTCTCCTCTACACTCCTCTCTTCTCCAGGTGCATACACGCACCTATATATATATTGTAGTTTACCCACAAATAATATGGCCATAGTTAGGTCAAAGTTTTATCCCACAAGGTTCTTAGGCAAACTCTGGTTTAACCATCAGAACAGACACTCCCTGTGTGCTACATTTTATACAATCCATCCCATTCGTGTAGGAGTCCTGTTTTAGGCTATGGACTATGGCCTTCACTATGAGCGAATCTAACTTGAATAAGCTGCCATTATTATTATATAATGAAAGTTTATCATGTTTCATGATGGCTGATTCTACAATGTTTTGTCCAAGCTAAGTGGAACAAGGGACAAGACTGGCAAATCTCTAGATGTTAGGATATTGCAACACAAATATTCGACACGGACTGCCCAAGATTCAAATGCCATTTTAGTCACATCAGAGTCAGTAATAACATGGCAAATTGACCGGAAGCTAAAGTCATAGTTCAGTATCATATGAAACCTCTTGTCAGTGCAATATTAACCTCCCAGGTGCTATGATAGTCTCCCCAGTACTATGATAGTCTCCCTAGTGGTATAGTAGTTTCTCACCCCACCAGTACTACAAGTCTTCTTAGAACTATAACAATTGCTACTACAATAGGAATCTTGCTTGTGGCATTAGGGGCCAGAGTTCAAAACAATAAAATAAGACAAACGCTCTAAATACTTTTATTGTCGGTACCTCCCTAGTGCCAGTGCCTACTGACCTCAAGCCGGTACCTACTGACCTCAGGCTGGTGCCAACTAACATCAGGCAGGTGCCTACTGACCTCAGGCCAGCGCCTACTGACGTAGAGCCAGTTTTGCTGACCACAAGTCAATCCCTACTGATTTCTTACCCATCTCCCCTTTCCCTGAGTACCCTGCAACTTTCCCTTTTCCTTTTTTCCTTTCCTCCCCCTTCCCCTGTTGCTCCTCCCTTCCCTCTTTAAACCTGACAGCAGAAGAGCACTTTCTTCATTTTGTTGGAAGGGAATGCAGGGGAGGCAGGGGAAAGCAGGGGAGGCAGGGGAAAGTTGGCGAGGCAGGGAAGACAGTGCGGGAGCAGGGTAAAAAATAGGGAGAAGAAGGTCAAGTACGAATTGAGGTCGGAAAGGTGGACCACTGGGACGCTGGACCACTAGAACGCTGGTCCACAGAAAATGAACCTTTGGGATTTTGGACCACGGTGACGCTGGAAGACAGACAATAGGCCTCTAGGAGGATGGACCGCTTAGACGGTGAACCATTGATCAACAAAGTAGAGGGTGAACCGTTGAGTGGTAGGATGGACCGTACAGTGGTGGGGTGAACCAGTGGGTGGAGGGGTGAACCGGGAAATTGTCTGGTTGGTACTGGTGGTCGGTTGGTGGTGGAGTGGACCGGTGCGTGTGGACTAGTGGGTGTTGGGGTGGACCGGTAGTTGGTTGGGTGGACCGGTTCATGGTGGGGTGGACCAATGGGTAGGAGGGTGGCCCACCCACTAGACAACTTAAGGTGGTAATGCACTTAACCGCTGGAGCTGCTGTGAAAAGCCTCCGGTGAGGCACAGTGACGATAAGAGGGAGGAGGGAGATTAAAGGAGAGAGAGAGAGAGAGAGAGAGAGAGAGAGAGAGAGAGAGAGGAAGTTTCCTCTGATACATATATCATACAAGAGTAACATGCTATGTAAATTTTATTCCACCTACACTGAACATCACGTGTATTTTCCCCATGTTTATTCTATCCTACGTGAATGTTACGCTATCTATCTACCTATATATGTATGTATGTATCTATCTATCTATATATATATATATATATATATATATATATATATATATATAGCCTGGTAGCAAGCAAGGTAACAACAAGTGTCTAGCCTTCAAGAAGCAGATACTACTGTTAGTCATACTTTATGAAGTTCAAAATCTGCTTCATGATATCATGTTACCATCATGGGGACTGCATAACCAACTGGACTTGATGCCAACACGTAGCCAACGTCCAACAAAACAGTCTTTAGACTCAACTTCGATGAATAAATGAACCGTCTTCTCTCATAAGAATTATGAATAGTATTTAGAGGTGCCATCAAAGCACCGATGTAGTTGCGGGCTACAAGGTCACATCCATAATGAAGAATGAGACGAAGTCTTTTTGACGGTCACGAAACTAACTAATATTTACAGCAAAGAGATTCTGCTGCAGCAGTCTAGAGCCCAACAGTTCGACCTTACTCTGGTAGCTCTAAGTCACTGATAAGGTCCTTTAACAGATTCCATCCTATTCCTCGACTTCTGACTCAAGAGAGAATGAATTTTGGGTTTCAGTAATGGGCAGTCCTTCCCCCGTGAGGTACCGAGCATGTAACAGAGGATGTATTAGAATATTGTACAATCCAGTTTTTATCTTGCATATACCTTTTCTGACTGGTGGCACCTTGTACAAGTAACAATCACATACATGATCTGTTGACTCCCTCCACACCACTGGTACTGCAAAAGGCATATATTTCCATTTCCGATTTAACAACTGGCGAAGGTCTGTTGCACAGGTATTGTAGCATATGTATGAGTCCCAGTCTTAGAGACAAAATAAAGGTGATAGGCTTTCCTAATCACGTAGACACAGCAAACATAACGAAAACATTACGAAAGAAATCTACACAGTTTGCGTAATCACGAAACATCGTTGTTCAAATTTGGCTGAAAAAAGTCAGTGTCAAAAGCAAACAATAAAAAGAGTCTGACACTTGTGCACTGTATGACTTCCGGGAATGAAATGATGCAATCTAGTTAGGGTGACGTAATACCTGAATTCCCAGTCAGTCATCCGTCATCCTGTCATAAGTTGCCAAAAAATAGTGTCAAGTCAAATTAATTACACAACTGGTGGTCCATTCAGAACAGGCTTGTTCCCAGCCACACCGCCGCTCCCTCAAAAAAAAAAGAAACCAGAGGAGTCATTCTCATTACCTTCCTTCCTTATCAAGATGACAGCCGCCGGACTGAGTCCACATCCTTACAGAGCCAATTTGCAATTTTAAGCATCGTTTCCGTATTCAGTGAATAACTAGTCTAATTGTCCAAGCATTCTGGCTGTAGACCAGTGTGTGTGTGTCTGGCTCTGACACCATCTGATGTGTGGCACTGACACCATCTGATGTGTGGCCCTGACACCATCTGATGTGTGGCTCTGACACCATCTGATGTGTGGCACTGACACCATCTGATGTGTAGCACTGACACCATCTGATGTGTGGCACTGACACCATCTAATGTGTGGCACTGACACCATCTGATGTGTGGCACTGACACCATGTGATGTGTGGCACTGACACTATCTAATTGTGGCATGACACCATCTAATGTGTGCACTGACACCATCTGATGTTGGCACTGACGCCATCTAATGTGTGACACTGACACCATCTGATGTGTGGCACTGACACCATCTGATGTGTGCACTGACACCATCTAATTGTGGCACTGACACCATCTAATGTGTGGCACTGACACCATCTGATGTGTGGCACTGACACCATGTGATGTATGGCACTGACACCATCTGATGTGTGGCACTGACACCATCTGATGTGTGGCACTGACACCATGTGATGTGTGGCACTGACACCATCTGATGTGTGGCACTGACACCATCTGATGTGTGGTACTGACACCATCTGATGTGTGGCACTGACACCATCTGATGTGTGGCACCGACACCTGATGTGTGGCACTGACACCATCTGATGTGTGGTACTGACACCATCTGATGTGTGGCACCGACACCTGATGTGTGGCACTGACACCATCTGATGTGTGGTACTGACACCATCTGATGTGTGGCACTGACACCATCTGATGTGTTGGCCAAACACCATCTGATGTGTGGCACTGACACCATCTGATGTGTGGCACTGACACCATCTGATGTGTGGCACTGACAACATCTGATGTGTGGCACTGACAACATCTGATGTGTGGCACTGACAACATCTGATGTGTGGCACTGACAACATCTGATGTGTGGCACTGACAACATCTAACATTCTGATGCAAAATATTAACACTGTAATGACCTCTTCCTCCTTTTACTCTTCCTCCTTTTCCTCTTCCTCTTCTTACTTCTCCTTCCACACCTTACACTTCCCACACCTGACATTCCACAACCTTCCCACTTCCCACAAACATTCACACTTCCCACAAACACTTCAACACTTCCCACAAACACTTCCACACTTCCCACAAACACTTCGACACTTCCCACAAACACTTCCACATTTCCCACAAACACTTCGACACTTCCCACAAACACTTCGATACTTCCCACAAACACTTCGACACTTCCCACAAACACTTCGACACTTCCCACAAACACTTCGACACTTCCCACAAACACTTCCACACTTCCCACAAACACTTCGACACTTCTCACAAACACTTCGACATTTCCACAAACACTTCGACACTTCCCACAAACACTTCAACACTTCCCACAAACACTTCGACACTTCCCACAAACACTTCGACACTTCCCACAAACACTTCAACACTTCCCACAAACACCAATAGAAAAAAGTTTTTATCCAAGTTTTCCCCTCATTTTTTTCTTTCTTCCCCACCTCCCTAACTCCCTTCCCCTCACTCTTCCCTCTTCCCCCTCCCCTCACTCTTCCCTCTTCCCAACTCCCCTCCCTCCACTGTTACTCTCCTACCTTCACCTACTTTCTCCCTACCTCCCCTCTCCCCACCTCCCGTCTCCCCACTTCCCTCTTCGAGCTCCCTTCTCCACCCCATCTGTCTTCCCACCTCCCATTTTCCTGCCTCTCCTCCCCACCTTCCCTCCTCCAGTTACACTCTCCCCACCTACCATTTCCTCACCTCTCCTCTCCCCACCACTCACTCTCCATTTCCCCTCTCTCAACCTCTAGTCTTTCCACCTTCCCTCTCCCCACCTTCCTTCTCCCCTCTCCCCACCTGCTCTCCTGGCCAGGGTGTACAGCACGTGTGTGTAACTCCAGCAGTGGGGAGCTGTAAGGGCGGGCAGCGGCAGCAGCTGAAATGGGATTTCTTTTATAATACATGGAAGAGAAAGAGGGAGAGACCAGGGGAGAACAGGGAGAGCAGGGAGAGCAGGGGAGAGTAGGGGAGAGGAGGGGAGAGGAGGAAAGAGCAGGGGAGAGCAAGGGAGAGCAGAGAAAGCAGGGGAGAGAAGGGGAGAGCAAGGGAGGGCAGAGAAAGCAGGGAAGAGTAAGAGAGAGCAGAGAAAGCATGGGAGAGCAAGAGAGAGAGAACAGGAAAGAGCAGGGGAGAGCAGAAGAGAGTAGGGAGAGCAGGGGAGAGCAAGGAAAGCAGGAGAGAGAACAGGAGAGAGCAGCTGAGGGAAGGAGAGAGCAGGGGAGAATAAGGAGGAGTAGAGGAGAGGAAGACGAAAGGAGAGCAAAGGAGAGTAGGGGGAAAGCAGCGAGAGTAAGGGAGAGTATGGGAAGGTAGGGGAGAGTAGGGAAAAGTAGGGAAGAGTAGGGGAATGTAGGGGAAGGTAGGGGAGAGGATGGCCTAAGTAGAGAATAGAGACTCAGGAGCAGAAGCAGTGCTCAAGGAAGATGTAAGAAGGAAGGAGGAGATAGCAGGGAGAGAAGAGGAAAGCAGGAAGGAAAAGAAGGGAAAAGCAAGAAGAGAAATTGATGAATAAGAGAGAAAAAAGAGATAGCTGGTGGAAAATGAAGGCAAAAAAAGGAAGAAGAAGGGAGAGAGAGAGAGAGAGAGAGAGAGAGAGAGAGAGAGAGAGAGAGAGAGAGAGAGAGAGAGAGAGAGAGAGAGAGGACGAACTGAGAAGGAAGGGAGAGAGGAAGGAAAGAGAGATGGTAGGGGGAGACAGTGGAAGAGAGGGGAGGGTGAGACAGTGGGAGAGAGAGAGGGAATGAAGAGAGAGGAAGGGGTGGAGGGAAGCGAGGAGAAGGGGGAGAGAGAGGGGGAGGAGAGAGGGGACTGGGAGAGATGAGAGGGAGAGACCAGTCGTTGGGAAGGGATTCATTCTCGTGGAGAAAAAGATTTTTGACTCTTCACCTCAAATCTTCGTCTATCCTCCAACTGTCTTTTCAATCCTTTCGCAGCGGCACCGGGAGCCATTCTGGAGGCCACAGAGGCCAGAACTGCTCTGTCGGCCATAAAGGCCATAGCCACTCTGAAGGCCATGAAAGCCAGGGCCACTCTAAAGGCCATGAAAGCCAGGGTCACTCAGATCATGAAAGCCATGGCCACTCTGAAGGCCATGAAAGCCAGAGCCACTCTGAAGGCCATCGTGGCATTCACTGTGCATGGCCTCTTGACCAGCCAAGCAGGCATTCAGATTAGAGCAGTATAGTTAGGGGCCCCGCTGCTCTGATTCTCTGTACAGTTCGAACAACAGCGAACAAAGTGAGAGCTTGACCTCATCCCAGATGAGGTTATGGTGTCCCACTTGGCTGGCCGGCAGATTCTCACTAACACTGCTTGCATACACTTAAACAAACGGGTCTATCTTGAGGTATTAAACCAACTGTAGTGAGCGGCTCTTTGTTCTCTCGCTCATTATTATTCTTTGTACTTATTGTAAATATCTTGGTGAAGGGAATATACCGGAACTAATATACTACCCTGTGAGCTGTTCCTTGTCTGGAGAAGTGGTTGATGGCCAGAGCCACTCTGGAGGCCATGAAGGCCAGAGCCACTCTGGAGGCCATGAAGGCCAGAGCCACTCTGGAGGCCATGAAGGCCAGAGCCACTCTGGAGGCCATGAAGGCCAGAGCCACTCTGAGGCCATGAAGGCCAGAGCCACTCTGAGGCCATGAAGGCCAGAGCCACTCTGGAGGCCATGAAGGTCAGAGCCACTCTGAGGCCATGAAGGCCAGAGCCACTCTGAGGCCATGAAGGTCAGAGCACTCTGAGGCCATGAAGGCCAGAGCCACTCTAGAGGCCATGAAGGCCAGAGCCACTCTGGAGGCCATGAAGGCCAGAGCCACTCTGGAGGCCATGAAGGTCAGAGCCACTCTGGAGGCCATGAAGGCCAGAGCCACTCTGGAGGCCATGAAGGCCAGAGCCACTCTGGAGGCCATGAAGGTCAGAGCCACTCTGAGGCCATGAAGGCCAGAGCCACTCTGAGGCCATGAAGGCCAGAGCCACTCTGAGGCCATGAAGGCCAGAGCCACTCTGGAGGCCATGAAGGCCAGAGCCACTCTGGAGGCCATGAAGGTCAGAGCCACTCTGGAGGCCATGAAGGCCAGAGCCACTCTGGAGGCCATGAAGGCCAGAGCCATTCTGGAGGCCATGAAGGCCAGAGCCACTCTGGAGGCCATGAAGGCCAGAGCCACTCTGGAGGCCATGAAGGCCAGAGCCACTTTGGAGGCCATGAAGGTCAGAGCCACTCTGGAGGCCATGAAGGCCATGAGAGCCACAGCTCTTTTTCTCTTTTTGCATGAAAAACAAAATTTGTGAACATTCTACTTTAGAAAAACAAAATCCCATGTAATAATTCCACATGGAACTCTAAATAATTCTAGCGGAAGCTTCATATAATTCCACTTAAGTATCTATATAATTTCACTTAAGTCTCTATATAATTTCACTTAAATCTCTGTATAATTTCACTTAAATCTCAGTATAATTCCACATAGGGCTCTGTATAATTTCCCAGGGGGCGCTGTCCTCATCAATTAATTTCTTAACTTTAAGTTATAAACATATTTCCCACTGGGAAATATTTCTTTGACGTCTACAGAAAAGAATAATATAAAACCCAGATGATTATATATATATATATATATATATATATATATATATATATATATATATATATATATATAATATATATATATATATATATATATATATATATATATATATATATATATATATATATATATATATATATATATGCATATACATATATACATACACACACACTTCCCTCCCCTTCGTTCATTCACCCAAACATCAATTTTACACACAAAGGCACAACCATCACATTTCCATACATACCAATACATACATTAACAAGAAATTCTAACAAATATCCACACCATTCACCTCCCTATCCATACCCCTATGCACCCTATAGTCTCTCTTTACACCTGTGTGTAACGAGGGCTACACCCTCTCTACAGTCTCTTTGCATCCTCTCTACAACCAGTGTACACCATCTTTACACTACACCCCTCCCCTATCACTGATAACCACCATTAAACTACACTGGAGGCGGCATTGTGTCCACAACCTTGTAGGAACAAGGTAACCACAACCTTGTAGGAGCAAGGTAGACACAATCTTGTAGGAGCAAGGTAGCCACAATCTTGTAGGAGCAAGGTAGCCACAATCTTGTAGGAGCAAGGTAGCCACAACCTTGTAGGAGCAAGGTAGTCACAACCTTGTAGTGGCAAGGTAGCCACAACCTTGTAGGAGCAAGGTAGCCACAATCTTGTAGGAGCAAGGTAGTCACAACCTTGTAGTGGCAAGGTAGCCACAACCTTGTAGGAGCAAGGTAGCCACAATCTTGTAGGAGCAAGGTAGCCACAATCTTGTAGGAGCAAGGTAGCCACAACCTTGTAGGAACAAGGTAGCCACAACCTTGTAGTGGCAAGGTAGCCACAACCTTGTAGGAGCAAGGTAGCCACAATCTTGTAGGAGCAAGGTAGTCACAACCTTGTAGTGGCAAGGTAGCCACAACCTTGTACGAGCAAGGTAGTCACAACCTTGTAGGAGCAAGGTAGACACAACCTTGTAGTGGCAAGGTAGCCACAACCTTGTAGGAGCAAGGTAGTCACAACCTTGTAGGAGCAAGGTAGCCACAACCTTGTACAAGCAAGGTAGTCACAACCTTGTAGGAGCAAGGTAGTCACAACCTTGTAGTGGCAAGGTAGCCACAACTTTGTAGGAGCAGGGTAGACACAACCTTGTAGTGGCAAGGTAGCCACAGCCTTGTAGTGGCAAGGTAGCCACAACCTTGTAGTGGCAAGGTAGCCACAACCTTGTAGTGGCAAGGTAGCCACAACCTTGTAGTGGCAAGGTAGCCACAGCCTTGTAGTGGCAAGGTAGCCACAACCTTGTAGTGGCAAGGTAGCCACAACCTTGTAGTGGCAAGGTAGCCACAACCTTGTAGTGGCAAGGTAGCCACAACCTTGTAGTGGCAAGGTAGCCACAACCTTGTAGTGGCAAGGTAGCCACAACCTTGTAGTGGCAAGGTAGCCACAACCTTGTAGTGGCAAGGTAGCCACAACCTTGTAGTGGCAAGGTAGCCACAGCCTTGTAGTGGCAAGGTAGCCACAACCTTGTAGTGGCAAGGTAGCCACAACCTTGTAGTGGCAAGGTAGCCACAACCTTGTAGTGGCAAGGTAGCCACAGCCTTGTAGTGGCAAGGTAGCCACAACCTTGTAGTGGCAAGGTAGCCACAGCCTGGAGTGAGGACAGACATCGCTGGCTATTGCTCATATGTTTTTTTATATCTTTATTTCTACAAGCACAAGGTATACAGACCATAGCTGACATCAATGACATACTACTATATAGAAAGCCGCTTGTTATACTGAGCATTTCCCACAAATTAAGTCAGTTTTGTCCCAGGATGCGACCCACACTAGTCGGCTAACACCCAGGTACCCATTTTATACCGATGGGCGAACATAGACAACCGCTGGAAGGAAAAGCCCAATGTTTCAACCTTCGCCGGTAATCGAACCCGGACACTCACCCTGTGAAGCGAGAGCTTTTGCCACCAGGCCACGGGCCACAATGGCCTGGTGAAATTATTTATTTTCTTGTTTTGAACATAAGAACATGAGCACGGAGAAACACAGCAACATATCTACTAGCCCATACTAAGCAAGTCCTTCTCAAATTCAATCCATCCAACTGAAATGTGTTCAGCCTAGTTCAGGTTACACATGTTATTATAAAATACTCTTCACCTCTTATGTCATTTTAGACAATCTTTCCTAACGTGAAACAAGACTATTATTATTATTATTATTATTATTATTATTATTATTATTATTATTATTATTATTATTATTATTATTATTATTATTATTTTTTTAACACAACGGCCGTCTCCCATTGAGGTAGGGTGACCCGAAAAAGAAAAACATGTTCACCGTCACTCACTCCATCACTGTACTGCCAGAGGCCCGCCGATATACAGTTCAAAACTGCAAATATCCCCACCCTTCCTTCAGAGCGCAGGCACCCACCTCCAGGACTCAAGTCCGGCAAACCGCTTTCCCTGAATCCCTTCATAAATGTTAGCTTGCTCACACTCCAACAGTACGTTATTATTATTATTATTATTATTATTATTATTATTATTATTATTATTATTATTATTATTATTATTATTATATTCATGATTGAGCACCATACTGGCATGGGTCCTTCAATTCTTATGCTGGAGAGCCCTTCACAAGCGTCAACATATATTCCTCTCTGTTTTTGAAGGGAATATATGACGTATATTTCGAGATAACATTAATTGTTTACATTAAAGCTTGCAGTTGTTTTTATTAAAGCTTGTGAATGTTTATAGTCAAGTTTGTAATTGGCACAAACAATGGAGTTATCAGTTGAAGAATGGAAAGTGTAGTTAAGAAGTTAAGAAGAATGGGAAGTGTGAAGTAATCAGCTTAAGAGGTGACTAAGAATACGACACACAAGTCGACTAACACCCAGGTACCTATTTACTGATAGGTGAGTAGGAACAGCAGGTGTAAGGACACTTTACCAATAGGTAATCGCTCTGCCCGGGCGGGGATAGAACCCTGGATGAACCTAATAAAGAAAATTGAACTTGTTAGTTGAGAAAGATTGAAAAACTGCAACATGTCAGTTCAGAGATATGAGGGACACAGTCAAAACATTCGGGGGAAAAAATCCAGATTATTATGTTTATGAGGAAGCGCTAAAGCTGTAAGGGATCATATGGTGTCTTGGGAATGGAGGCAATGAAGTTACATCCAAGGGAATGGAAAGACAGGTCAATTTCTTTTGATCAAGAGACTATCCTAGGAAAAATATAGTTGTCCGTCATAGTTGCGAGTTAAGGTTGTGGCCGCCATGATGGATCGCTGCGCCAGTGTCAACAATGACCAGCTGACGCGGGAATTTTAATCTGGGAGTCATCATTGGCGCGTTTACGGGCCTCGCGGCGCATCCACTCGCGCTCCAGTGGAGTTATCGTGGCTCGCGGACGAGAGAGGCGTGGAGGGAGAGTTGTTTTATCGCCATACTAAAAGAAAACTACCTGGAGGTTTATTGGAGAGGGTAAACCCTAGTGTGCTCACCTATTTGTGGTTGCAGGGGTCGAGTCATAGCTCCTGTACTCACCTAGTTGTGGTTGCAGGGGTCGAGTCATAGCTCCTGGCCCCGCCTCTTCACTGGCCGCTACTGGGTCACTCTCCCTGTGCCATGAGCTATGTATGGAACCTGCCTCCACTACATCGCTTCCCAAACTATTCCACTTCCCGACCACTCTGTGACTGAAGAAATACTTCCTAACATCCCTGTGTGTGTGTGTGTGTGTACTCACCTATTTGTGATTGCAGGTATCGAGACTCAGCTCCTGGCCCCGCCTCTTGACTGATCGCTACTAGGTCTTCTCTCTCTCTCTCCCTGCTCCATGAGTTTTATCATACCTCGTCTTAAAACTATGTATGGTTCCTGCCTCCACTACTTCACTTGCCAGACTATTCCACTTCCTGACAACTCTGTGACTGAAGAAATACTTCCTAACATCCCCTTGACTCATCTGAGTCTTCAACTTCCAATTGTGACCCCTTGTTTCTGTGTCCCATCTCTGGAACATCCTGTCTCTGTCCACCTTATCTATTCCTGTGTGTACTCACCTATTTGTACTCACCTATTTGTGGTTGCAGGGGTCGAGTCATGGCTCCTGGCCCCGCCTCTTCACTGATTGCTACTAGGTCCTCTCTCTCCCTGCTCCATGAGCTTTATCAAACCTAGTCTTAAAACTATGTATGGTTCCTGCCTCCACTATGTCGCTTTCTAAGCTATTCCACTTCTGACAACTCTATGACTGAAGAAATACTTCTAACATCCCTTTGACTCTAGGAGTCTTCAACTTCCAATTGTGACCCCTTGTTTCTGTGTCCCCTCTCTGGAACATCTTGTCTCTGTCCACCTTATCTATTCCTCGAGTATTTTATATGTCGTTATCATGTCTCCTAACCCTCCTGTCCTCTAGTGTCGTCAGGCCGATTTCCCTTAACCTTTCTTCGTAGGACAATCCCCTTAGCTCTGGGACTAGTCTTGTTGCAAACCTTTGCACTTTCTCTAATTTCTTGACGTGCTTGACCAGGTGTGGGTTCCAAACTGGTGCTGCATACTCCAGTATGGGCCTGACGTATATGGTATACAGAGTCTTGAATGATTCCTTAGTGAGGTATTGGAACGCTATTCTTAGGTTTGCCAGCCGCCCGTATGCTGCAGCAGTTATCTGATTGATGTGTGCCTCAGGAGATGTGCTCGGTATTATACTCACCCCAAGATCTTTTTCTTTGAGTGAGGTTTGCAGTCTTTGGCCACCTAGACTATACTCTGTCTGCGGTCTTCTTTGCCCTTCCCCGATATTCATGACTTTACATTTGGCAGGGTTAAATTCAAGGAGCCAGTTACTGGACCAGGCTTGCAGCCTGTCCAGGTCTCTTTGTAGTCCTGCCTGATCCTCGACTGATTTGATTCTTCTCATTAACTTCACATCATCTGCAAACAGATGATGTGTGCGTGTGTGTGTGTGTGTGTGTGTGTGTGTGTGTGTGTGTGTGTGTGTGTGTGTGTGTGTGTGTCGGTGCAGCTGGATAGCTGTCTGACTTCTGTTTTTGTTTTAAATTAATTGTGTGAAGTTTGCTCTCGAGTTTTACCGAGTCTTAATGGAGTTAATTTAGTTTTAATTGGTTTTAATCAGCTTGAATAATGATTTTATTAGGTCTTCATCAGGAATATTGTGGGTTTATTTCTAATTGCTATGATTTCCACGACTGTAAGAGAGAGGAATGAAAATTCGTGATGTGTGTGTGTTTGTGATATTATATGTGAATGTGTTCTTGTATATGTCTGAGTTATTTATGTCTGAGCTATATGTGTGTGCTTACTCTCCTAGTTGTGTGTACTCACCTAATTGTGGTTGCAGGAGTCGAGTGACAACTCCTGGCCCCTCCTCTTCACTGGTCGCTACTAGATACATTCTCTCCCTGCTCCATGGACTTTATCATACCTCTTCTTAAAGCTATGAACAGATCCTCCCTCCACTACATCACTGTGTGTGTGTGAGAGAGAGCTCCTACTCCTGCTCCTGAGAAAGATTCACTCACCTAGTTATAACTACAAAGAGCTAACCTCCACTACTTTCCTTCCGTCACTGTCTTTCCCGTCACACTGAATACTTCATCCACACAACAGTGAGGTTATAACCCCTTGTGGTACTCCACTTGTTACTCTTCACTGTCATGACACCTCCATCACAGAGTCCGTCGGATGTTTGTTGGGTATTCTCTCAGCCAGTGTTCTCTCAGCCAATGTTCTCTCAGCGAGTATTATCTCAGCCAGTGTTCTCTCAGCCAGTGTTCTCTCAGTCAGTGTTCTCTCAGTCAGTGTTATCTCAGCCAATGTTATCTCAGCCAGTATTCTCTCAGCAAGAGTTCTCTCAGTCAGTGTTCTCTCAGCCAGTGTTCTCTCTAACCCGTCGATCCATTTGATGGATTATGCAGTAGAGACTGTGTCGCAGTCTTCAGACAGTCTAGTAAAACACAACTCGTCGATCCTTTCATTTCTGCTATGATCTTGGTCTCATTGTTGTAGAATTCTATTGATTATTTTAGCGTGATTTTTAAACCCATGCTGCAATATATATCAAATCTGGGTAATTTCAACTGGTTTACTGCTTATTATCTTCTCCATTACTTTGCAGGATAGCCAGATCAGTGATACTATTTTGTTGTTGAACACCTCCTGTCTGAACCCTTTTTTGAGGATCTGTGTTGCATGTGCAGCTTTCCCTCGGACAGTTTTCCCGGTGATATGTTGCAGATCCTCCATAATGGTATGCATAACATATCTCCTGGCTCCTTCAGTTTCCATGGTCAGTTTTGATCGTACCGCGTTGTCTCTGGTATTCGTTAACTGTAGTGGATGAGTAAGACAACATGCGACAGTTAGGTATCTTTATTGTTTCGCCTACGCTGTTGGCTTCTTCAGTCGAATACAGAGTATAGGTTGAAGGCAGCGAGAATTGACGAGTGAAGATGATGTAATCAGTCCATCAACCTTGTAGAAATAGTTGGAGGTTGTCAGTCCTCAGACTAAAGAAAAGCTCCATCGTTTGGAACATTATTGTTCCAGATCATTACGTTAGTTAACCAGTAAAAATCATACATTAAGATCACCAGCGAAGATCACAAGTCAAGATCAATACAAAAGATGACGGGTTAAGTTAACCAGTAAAGATCACAAGTTAAGATCACCAGTGAGGATCACAGGTCAAAGTTTAACACACAGGAACCTCACCTCTCTGTTGAGCAACTTTCCGGGGTTTTTTTTAAGCATATTCTATACCGGAGAATTTTTCCCTCTGAAGGTTCTTATAACTTTCCGGAATATCCCAAATTCCATAATGGAAATATGAAAGCTGGGCTCACTACTTTACAAAATTCCTTCGCTTAGGCGAACCTTCCAGTGTCTGTTGCTGAGGCTCTCAGCGTTAACGAACCTTCCAGTGTCTGTTGCTGAGGCTCTCAGCGTAACGAACCTTCCAGTGTCTGTTGCTGAGGCTCTCAGCGTTAACGAACCTTCCAGTGTCTGTTGCTGAGGCTCTCAGCGTTAACGAACCTTCCAGTGTCTGTTGCTGAGGCTCTCAGCGTTAACGAACCTTCCAGTGTCTGTTGCTGAGGCTCCGTAACGACCGTCTGTTGCTGAGGCCCAGCGTTACAACCCTCCTGTGTCTGTTGTTGAGGCTCTCAGCGCTAACGAACCCTCCTGTGTCTGTTGCTGAAGCTCTCAGCGCTAACGAACCCTCCAGAGTCTGTTGCTGAAGCTCTCAGCGGGAAGGGAGAGTTAGAAAGGAGGGGAGATTTGGAGAGGAGGGGAGGGGAGAGGAGGGGAGAGAGTTAAGAAGGGATTGTGAAGGCCGGAAGCGATTTGTTGTAGTTAGAACTTTGGAATTTTTTATGATAATGGTGGTAGTGGGGGTGGTTGTGGTAGTGGTGGTGGTAGTGGTAGGTTTGGTAGTGGTAGTGGTAGTGGTGGTTGTGGTAGTGGTGGTGGTAGTGGGGGTTTTGGTAGTGGTGTGGATAGTGGTAGTGTGTGGTAATGGTAGTGAGTAATAGTTGAGGTGGTGGTGATTGTAATGGTAGTGGTGGTGGTGGTGGTAGTGGTGGTGGTGGTGGTGGTGGTAGTGGTGGTGGTGGTGGTGGTGGTGATGGTAGTGGTGGTGGTGGTGGTAGTATTGATAGTCGTGGTGGTGGTGTGTGGTGGTAGTGGTGATGGTGATGGTAGTGGTGGTGGTAGTATTGATAGTCGTGGTGGTGGTAGTGGTGATGGTGATTGGTAGTGGTGGTGGTAGTATTGATAGTGGTGATGGTGGTTGGTGATGATAGCGGTGATGGTGGTGATGGTAATGATGGTGGTGGTTATGGTAGTGGTGATGGTAGTGGTGAGTGGTGTGATGGTGATGGTGGAATGGTGGTGGTATGATAGTGGTGATGGTAGTGGTGGTGATGGTAGATGGTGGTGATGGTATGATGGTGGTGATGGTAGTGGTGGTGATGGTAGTGGTGGTGATGGTAGTGGTGGTGATGGTGGTGGTGGTGATGGTAGTGGTGGTGATGGTAGTGGTGATGGTAGTGGTGGTGGTAGTGGTGGTGGTAGTGGTGGTGGTGGTGGAAAAGGGAAATAGATGGGAGGAAATAAGAGAGCAAATGGAGAACAATAGGTAGATGATGGAGTGAGGTGAAGAGAGAGAGAGAGAGAGAGAGAGGAAGAGAGAGGAGAGAAGGAGAGAAGGAGGAAACTGAAACAGAAAAGGGAGAAAGCACAGAGAGGGAACTGAATAAAAAAAATGCTAAAGCAATTAGAGAGAAGAGGAAAGTGTAGAGGAAAAGAATGATGAGAGGGAAGGGGAGGAAAAGAAAAGAAGAGGAGAAAAGACAGGAGGAGACTGAGAAGAGAACTCAAGATTGGCTAAGAAAAAAGAGAAGAGAATTGAAAGTGAAGAGAGAGAATGGAAGGTGAAGTGAGTGGAAAGTGAGGGGAGGAAGAGGGGTCAAGTGAGAGCAGGAAGTGAGGGGAGGAAGAGCAGAAAGTGAGGGAAGGGAGGCAAAGAGACTGGGAAGAGGAAAAGGAATAATATTTGGGTGGGAAGGAAAAATGAAGAAGGATAAAGAGGGGAGAAAGGAAGAGGAACAGAAAAGAGAGGGAGAGGAAGGGCAGGGATAAAAAAAAGGGAGTATAGAGAATAAAGAGAGGGAGGACTGAACATTTTCTCACAAGAATAAATTAGTCAAATATTTACCGATCAATACATGTTATGAATATATATATATATATATATATATATATATATATATATATATATATATATATTATATATATATATATATAATTATTTACTTTTGTATATTAGAGGTGCGATGTTAGCACGTGAGGTGTAGCTAAGGATTACTTATGTAGCACCATAAAGCCCTATATGTTGTAAGACTTGAACATGTGAGTATCACAAAGCAACTGAATTGTCTATTTCTCAAGTACTGTTATGAATATATATATATATATATATATATATATATATATATATATATATATATATATATATATATATATATATAATTTTCCTGACTACTTTGTGTGAATATTGAGGAATTGCTTTATATCACAGTGACGAGTTTGCTACAGAGATTACTTATTACAACCAAACCCTAAATATTTGTAAACCTTAACAGGAGACACTTAAAAGCAACTGTACATTGTACATTTCTAAGTACCTCGTTATTTACCAGCTGTACTGTGGTAATGAGTATAATGTAAAAAGCATAACACCATGTGTGGAGGCAGTCGTGGCGGTAAAGAACCATCCCGCCGGCTCCCGTCTTCCATCCCAGACAAATATGGTCGATGTAAATTGGCTTTAAATGGCGCGGAAAGGTGCCGGGGCTGGGATTCCACATGGGTGGCAACATGTTCTTGACTTCCAATAAGTTCTTTCTCCCTCGACTGTTTACATTATACGTCTGTCTCCCATTATTTCTTTCCTTACGACTAGTTTAGTTTTTCATCATCTGGTTTGTTGTCATTATTCGGAACGTTTAGAATCCCACAATTTGACTTCATAATCCCATCGCTTAAAGATTATACTAGCATGTACAAAAGGCCGCCTTGTTGTAAGAAGATGCGTTGGCGCATTTAGCAGTCCCGACCAGGGAATGAAAATTGACAGACTTGTTGGTATTCATATTTAAATTACCATCAATTACTCCTGCTCTCCTCACAGACTGGAAGCCGCTGTCAGACACCCGGGGCAGAGTGCCACTACCACTAAGATTGCTTACCACGTACCACTCGCCTGGAATGTCGACCTTAAGCGCCGAGGAGTTTACGCAGTATTGGCCCTCATTCTGGGTGTCAGAGGTCAAGTATGTCAAATTATGGCATATGGGGAAATAAATTTGGCGACGTCAATAAAAATTTGACCACTTTTAGGGGCTTGTTGAAGGAGAACGATAGTTAGGGTGTTCAGGAGCCATACAAGGATGTAGTGGTGGTGGTAGTGTGTTACTAGTGGTGGTAGTGTGTTACTAGTGGTGGTAGTGTGTTATTAGTGGTGGTAGTGTGTTACTAGTGGTGGTAGTGTGTTACTAGTGATAGTAGTGTGTTACTAGTGGTGGTAGTGTGTTACTAGTGGTAGTAGTGTGTTACTAGTGGTGGAAGTGTGTTACTAGTGGTGGTAGTGTGTTACTAGTGGTAGTAGTGTGTTACTAGTGGTAGTAGTGTGTTACTAGTGGTGGAAGTGTGTTACTAATGGTGGTAGTGTGTTACTAGTGGTGGTAGTGTGTTACTAGTGGTGGTAGTGCGTTACTAGTGGTAGTAGTGTGTTACTAGTGGTAGTAGTGTGTTACTAGTGGTAGTAGTGTGTTACTAGTGGTAGTAGTGTGTTACTAGTGGTAGTAGTGTGTTACTAGTGGTAGTAGTGTGTTACTAGTGGTGGTAGTGTGTTACTAGTGGTGGTAGTGTGTTACTAGTGGTAGTAGTGGTTACTAGTGGTGGTAGTGTGTTACTAGTGGTAGTAATTGTTACTAGTGGTAGTAGTGTGTTACTAGTGGTGTAGTGTGTTACTAGTGGTAGTAGTGTGTTACTAGTGGTAGTAGTGTGTTACTAGTGGTAGTAGTGTGTTACTAGTGGTAGTAGTGTGTTACTAGTGGTAGTAGTGTGTTACTAGTGGTAGTAGTGTGTTACTAGTGGTAGTAGTGTGTTACTAGTGGTAGATGGTTACTAGTGGTAGTAGTGTGTTACTAGTGGTAGTAGTGTGTTACTAGTGGTAGTAGTGTGTTACTAGTGGTAGTAGTGTTACTAGTGGTAGTATGTGTTACTAGTGGTAGTAGTGCGTTACTAGTGGTAGTAGTGTGTTACTAGTGGTGGTAGTGCGTTACAAGTGGTAGTAGTGTGTTACTAGTGGTAGTAGTGGTTACTAGTGGTGTAGTGGTTACTAGTGGTAGTAGTGCGTTACTAGTGGTGGTAGTGCGTTACTAGTGGTAGTAGTGTGTTACTAGTGGTAGTAGTGCGTTACTAGTGGTAGTAGTGTGTTACTAGTGGTAGTAGTGTGTTAGTAGTGGTGGTAGTGCGTTACTAGTGGTGGTAGTGTGTTACTAGTGGTGGTAGTGTGTTACTAGTGGTAGTAGTGGTTACTAGTGGTAGTATGTGTTACTAGTGGTGGTAGTGCGTTACTAGTGGTGGTAGTGTGTTACTAGTGGTGGTAGTGTGTTACTAGTGGTGGTAGTGTGTTACTAGTGGTGGTAGTGTGTTACTAGTGGTGGTAGTGTGTTACTAGTGGTAGTAGTGCGTTACTAGTGGTAGTAGTGTGTTACTAGTGGTGGTAGTGTGTTAGTAGTGGTGGTAGTGCGTTACTAGTGGTGGTAGTGTGTTACTAGTGGTAGTAGTGCGTTACTAGTGGTAGTAGTGCGTTACTAGTGGTGGTAGTGTGTTAGTAGTGGTGGTAGTGCGTTACTAGTGGTGGTAGTGTGTTACTAGTGGTAGTAGTGTGTTACTAGTGGTAGTAGTGTGTTACTAGTGGTGGTAGTGTGTTACTAGTGGTAGTAGTGTGTTACTAGTGGTGTAGTGGTTACTAGTGGTGGTAGTGTGTTACTAGTGGTAGTAGTGTGTTACTAGTGGTGTAGTGGTTACTAGTGGTGGTAGTGTGTTACTAGTGGTGTAGTGTGTTACTAGTGGTGGTAGTGTGTTACTAGTGGTAGTAGTGTGTTACTAGTGGTAGTAGTGTGTTACTAGTGGTAGTAGTGTGTTACTAGTGGTAGTAGTGTGTTACTAGTGGTGGTAGTGTGTTACTAGTGGTAGTAGTGTGTTACTAGTGGTAGTAGTGTGTTACTAGTGGTAGTAGTGTGTTACTAGTGGTAGTAGTGTGTTACTAGTGGTAGTAGTGTGTTACTAGTGGTGGTAGTGTGTTACTAGTGGTGGTAGTGTGTTACTAGTGGTAGTAGTGTGTTACTAGTGGTAGTAGTGTGTTACTAGTGGTGGTAGTGTGTTAGTAGTGGTGGTAGTGCGTTACTAGTGGTGGTAGTGTGTTACTAGTGGTGGTAGTGTGTTACTAGTGGTAGTAGTGTGTTACTAGTGGTAGTAGTGTGTTACTAGTGGTGGTAGTGTGTTACTAGTGGTAGTAGTGTGTTACTAGTGGTAGTAGTGTGTTACTAGTGGTAGTAGTGTGTTACTAGTGGTGGTAGTGTGTTACTAGTGGTGGTAGTGTGTTACTAGTGGTAGTAGTGTGTGTAGTGTGTTTACTAGTGGTGGTAGTGTGTTACTAGTGGTGGTAGTGTATGTTGTAGTGGTGGTAGTGTGTTACTAGTGGTAGTAGTGTGTTACTAGTGGTGTAGTGGTTACTAGTGGTGGTAGTGTGTTACTAGTGGTGGTAGTGTGTTACTAGTGGTGGTAGTGTGTTACTAGTGGTGGTAGTGTGTTACTAGTGGTAGTAGTGTGTTACTAGTGGTGGTAGTGTGTTACTAGTGGTGGTAGTGTGTTACTAGTGGTGGTAGTGTGTTACTAGTGGTGGTAGTGTGTTACTAGTGGTAGTAGTGTGTTACTAGTGGTAGTAGTGTGTTACTAGTGGTAGAAGTGTGTTACTATGTGGTGGTAGTGTGTTACTAGTGGTGGTAGTGTGTTACTAGTGGTGGATAGTGTGTTAGTAGTGGTAGTAGTGTGTTACTAGTGGTGAGTGTGTTACTAGTGGTGGTAGTGTGTTACTAGTGGTAGTAGTGTGTTACTAGTCTAGTGGTAGTAGTGTGTTACTAGTGGTAGGTAGTGTTGTTACTAGTGGTGGTAGTGCGTTACTAGTGGTAGTAGTGTGTTACTAGTGGTGGTAGTGTGTTACTAGTGGTAGTAGTGTGTTACTAGTGGTGATAGTAGTGTTACTAGTGGTGGTAGTGTGTTACTAGTGGTAGTAGTGTGTTACTAGTGGTAGTAGTGTGTTACTAGTGGTAGTGTGTTACTAGTGGTGGTAGTGTGTTACTAGTGGTGTAGTGTGTTACTAGTGGTGGTAGTGTTTTACTAGTAGTGGTAGTGTGTTACTAGTGGTGGTAGTGTGTTACTATTGGTGGTAGTGTGTCACTAGTAGGGGTAGTGTGTTACTAGTGGTGTAGTGTGTTACTAGTGGTGGTAGTGTGTTACTAGTGGTGGTAGTGTGTTACTAGTGGTGGTAGTGTGTTACTAGTGGTGGTAGTGTGTTACTAGTGGTGGGAGTGTTTTACTAGTAGTGGTAGTGTGTTACTAGTGGTGGTAGTGTGTTACTAGTGTTGGTAGTGTGTCACTAGTAGGGGTAGTGTGTTACTAGTGGTGTAGTGTGTTACTAGTGGTGGTAGTGTGTTACTAGTAGTGGTAGTGTGTTACTAGTGGTGGTAGTGTGTTACTAGTGGTGGTAGTGTGTTACTAGTGGTGGTAGTGTTTTACTAGTAGTGGTAGTGTGTTACTAGTGGTGGTAGTGTGTTACTAGTAGTGATAGTGTGTTACTAGTGGTGGAAGTGTGTTACTAGTGGTGGTAGTGTGTCACTAGTAGGGGTAGTGTGTTACTAGTGGTGGTAGAGTGGTACTGGTGGTGGTAGTGTGTTATTAGTGGGGGTAGAGTGAGTGATACTAGTGGTGGTAGTGTGTTACTAGTGGTGGTATTGTGTTACTAGTGGTGGTAATGTTACTAGTGGTGGTAGTGTATTACTAGTGGTGGTAGTGTGTTACTAGTTGTGGTAGAGTGGTACTGGTGGTGGTAGTGTGTTACTAGTGGTGGTAGTGTGTACTAGTGTGGTAGTGTGTTACTAGTGGTGGAGTGTTTTACTAGTGGTGGTTGGTGTTACGGTGGTGGTAATGTTTTACTAGTGGTGGTTGTGTGTTAGTCATGGAGGTAGTGTGTTACTAGTGGTGGCAGTGTGCTACTAGTGGTGGTAGAGTGGTACTGGTGGTATTAGTGTATTACCAGTGGTGGTAGAGTGACACTGGTGGTAGTAGTGTGTTACTAGTAGTAGTAATGTGTTACTAGTGGTAGTAGTGTGTTGCTAGTGGTGGTAGTGTGTTATTAATGGTGATAGTGTGTTACTAGTGGTGGAAGAGTGGCACTGGTGGTAGTATTGTGTTACTAGTGGTGGTATGTGTTACTAGTGGTTTAAGTGTGTTATTAGTGGTGGTAGTGTGTTACTAGTGGTGGTAGAGGGGTATTGGTGGTGGTAGTGTGTTACTAGTGGGGGTAGAGTGATACTAGTGGTGGTAGTGTGTTACTAGTGGTGGTAGAGTGGTACTGGTGGTGGTAGTGTGTTATTAGTGGGGGTAGAGTGATACTAGTGGTGGTAGTGTGTTACTAGTGGTGGTAGTGTGTTCCTAGTGATGGTAGAGGGGTTCTAGTGGTGATAATATGTTACTAGTGGTGGTAGTGTGTTACTAGTGGTGGTATTGTGTTACTAGTCGTGGTAATGTTACTAGTGGTGGTAGTGTATTACTAGTGGTGGTAGTGTATTACTAGTGGTGGTAGTGTGTTACTAGTTGTGGTAGAGTGGTACTGGTGGTGGTAGTGTGTTACTAGTGGTGGTAGTGTGTACTAGTGGTGGTAGTGTGTTACTAGTGGTGGTAGTGTTTTACTAGTGGTGGTTGTGTGTTACTGGTGGTGGTAATGTTTTACTAGTGGTGGTTGTGTGTTAGTCATGGAGGTAGTGTGTTACTAGTGGTGGCAGTGTGCTACTAGTGGTGGTAGAGTGGTACTGGTGGTATTAGTGTATTACTAGTGGTGATAGAGTAGCACTGGTGGTAGTAGTGTGTTATAGTAGTAGTATGTGTTACTAGTGGTAGTAGTGTGTTGCTAGTGGTGGTAGTGTGTTATTAATGGTGATAGTGTGTTACTAGTGGTGGAAGAGTGGCACTGGTGGTAGTATTGTGTTACTAGTGGTGGTATTGTGTTACTAGTGGTTTAAGTGTGTTATTAGTGGTGGTAGTGTGTTACTAGTGGTGGTAGAGGGGTATTGGTGGTGGTAGTGTGTTACTAGTGGGGTAGAGTGATACTATTGGTGGTAGTGTGTTACTAGTGGTGGTAGAGTGGTACTGGTGGTGGTAGTGTGTTATTAGTGGGGGTAGAGTGATACTAGTGGTGGTAGTGTGTTACTAGTGGTGGTAGTGTGTTACTAGTGATGGTAGAGGGGTTCTAGTGGTGATAGTGTGTTACTAGTGGTGGTAGTGTGTTACTAGTGGTGGTATTGTGTTACTAATTTAATTTTTGGTTACTAGTGGTGGTAAATGTATTACTAGTGGTGGTAGTGTGTTACTAGTCGTGGTAGAGTGGTACTGTGGTGGTAGTGTTTACTAGTGGTGGTAGTGTGTACTAGTGGTGGTAGTGTGTTACTAGTGGTGGTAGTGTTTTACTAGTGGTGGTTGTGTGTTACTGGTGGTGGTAATGTTTTACTAGTGGTTTTTTGTTAGTTGGAGGGAGTGTGTTACTGGGAAGGGTAGTGTGTTACTTGTGGTGGTAGAGTGGTACTGGTGGTGGTAGTGTGTTATTAGTGGGGGTAGAGTGATACTAGTGGTGGTAGTGTGTTACTAGTGGTGGTAGTGTGTTACTAGTGATGGTAGAGTGGTTCTAGTGGTGATAGTGTGTTACTAGTGGTGATATTGTGTTACTAGTGGTGGTAATGTGTTACTAGTGGTGGTAGTGTATTACTAGTGGTGGTAGTGTGTTACTAGTGATGGTAGAGTGGTACTGGTGGTGGTAGTGTGTTACTAGTGGTGGTAGTGTGTACTAGTGGTGGTAGTGTGTTACTAGTGGTGGTAGTGTTTTACTAGTGGTGGTTGTGTGTTACCGGTGGTGGTAATGTTTTACTAGTGGTGGTTGTGTGTTAGTCATGGAGGTAGTGTGTTACTAGTGGTGGCAGTGTGCTACTAGTGGTGGTAGAGTGGTACTGGTGGTATTAGTGTATTACTAGTGGTGGTAGAGTGGCACTGGTGGCAGTAGTGTGTTACTAGTGGTAGTAATGTGTTACTAGTGGTAGTAGTGTGTTGCTAGTGGTGGTAGTGTGTTATTAATGGTGATAGTGTGTTACTAGTGGTGGTAGAGTGGCACTGGTGGTAGTAGTGTGTTACTAGTGGTGGTATTGTGTTACTAGTGGTTTAAGTGTGTTATTAGTGGTGGTAGTGTGTTACTAGTGGTGGTAGAGTGATACTAGTGGTGGTAGTGTGTTACTAGTGGTGGTAGTGTGTTACTAGTGGTGTTAGTGTGTTACTAGTGGTGATAGTGTGTTACTAGTGGTGGTAGTGTGTTACTAGTGGTGGTAGTTAATTACTAGTGGTGGTAGTGTGTTACTAGTGGTGGTAGTGTGTTACTAGTAGTGGCAGTGTGTTACTAGTGGTGGTAGTGTGTTACTAGTGGTTTTAGTGTGTTACTAGTAGTGGTATAGTAGTACTGGTGGTGGTAGTGCGTTAACAGTGGTGATAGTGTGTTACTGGTGGTGGTAGAGTGGTACTGGTGGTGGTAGTGTGTTACTGGGGTTGGTAGTGTATTACTAGTGATGGTAGAGTGGCACTGGTGGTAGTAGTGTGTTACTAGTGGTGGCGGGGTGGCACTAGTGGTGATAGTAGTGTTACTAGTGGTGGTGGGGTGGCACTAGTTGTAGCGGGGTGGCTCTAGTGGTGGCGGGGTGGCACCGTAGGGTGGGGTGGCATTAGTGGTGGCGGGGTGGCACTGGTGGTGGCGGGGTGGTACTAGTGGTGGCTGGGTGGCACTAGTGGTGGCTGGGTGGCACTAGTGGTGGAGGGGTGGCACCAGTGCTGGGATGATGGTACTAGTGGAGGTGGGGTGGCACCAGTGGTGATGGGGTGTCACTAGAAGTGGCGGAGTGGCGCCAGTGGTGGCAGGGTGGCACTAGTGGTGGTGGGGTGGCACCAGTGGTGGTGGGATGGCACCAGTGGTGGCGGGGTGGCAGTAGTGGTAGTGGGGTAGTACTGGTGATGGGCGACTACCATTCTCTGGCACCAGGCATCAAGGTACAGCTGACCGGGAAGATTCTAACTTCTTGGCTCCTAACACTTATGATCCTCAAATTCTTTTTTTCCTAATCAAGACTCTGCAAACCTTATTTATAAACTGAAAAATCTAATTATGTGGCTAATCTATATTAACCAAAGTATCTTGCAACCTCCTCTGGTGCTGGTAGGACACCATACATATAACTAAAGATAGTTTACAATACCTTCACCACATCTTGCAATTCACTCGCTTATTTTTTTTCTGCAAAACCTCAAACAATAGTAGTATTTACTAATATCTGTGTTTTATCTTCGTTTTTAGTTCTAATATATATCATATTTTGCATTCCAAAAAGCCTCTCTATTTAGATTCCTGAAAGTGGTTAAATTTTCCAGCCTTGCAAGTGCTTCCAATGTAACGAGGTTAATGTGATACGTGGTCAATATAATATTTAACCCTGGGTCTTTTTTAATATTTAAAGTTGATTTACTCCCAGTCTATACACAGACACAAGTCTTCAATCGCCCTCTCAAGTTTTCATGGCTTTGCACTTTGTTGGGGTTGAATTTCAGTAGCCACTTTCTTGACCTTACTTGCAACTCTTTTAAGCATTCACTGTTCTTATTATTCTCATTAGCTTTGTTATCCGCAAAAAGCGATGGACTTGAACCAATTCCCCCTTGGTAGATCTTGTAAGTACATATATTAAAAATAAAATGCGTTCCAGTACTGAATCTAAGGGGACTACACTTTTCACCCTCAGCCAACTTAACACTGTGTTCCTTTCAGTTACTCTGTCTTCTGTTTCTCAAGTATTCCTTGACCAAATGAGACACTTTGTTTAAACCCTGCCTGATGCTCTAGTTTTCTGGATCATCCTCTGGTTATGTACCATGTTGAAGACCTTCCTGGAGTCCAGAACAATCAAGCCACCTCTTAATTTCTTATATATATATATATATATATATATATATATATATATATATATATATATATATATATATATATATATATATATATATATATATATCACGATTCTCATAAAACTATAGGAGGCTCGTGAGACAGGATTTGCCATATATAAATCCATATTTAATTTCCATTATAAAACATTTTGTCTCGAAGTGTTCATTAAATCTCGTTCTGATCATCATTTTCAGCACCATAGCGTGTATGGTTAGTGATACTGACATATATTTTAGTGTTTCATGTGTGTCTTTGTACAGTGGCATCGCATTTGTTGTTTCCAGCTGTCTAGTAGCGGTTCCATTCCCAATAACTTGTTATAGATCATCATTGTTGGTTCAGACAAGATTTCAGCTACTTTCTGTATCAATGGCGTTACGCTGTTGAGTTCCTTAGCTTCTATAGTGTCAATATCTCTTAGCTACCCTGACACTTCCTACTTTGTTATTTAAATGTTCTCCTTTATTGCTTGTTCTCTCATCTATCTCCTGTTTTTCGCTGCATATCTTATTATCTGATCCTTTACAGTTTTCCTTCTTATGTGATTGAACACTAGTTTAAGTTTTTCATCCTTTTCTGTTATGTTCTTTCCGAATAGCCTGCCTTTTTCTCTTAGTACTTTGTATATTTGTTGCTCTCCTGCTGCCTTACTTGTCCTCTATTGTTATTCTTGCTTTAAGTTTTAATATAACTTCAGTTTTGGATACTCTGAAGCTCTGGTTAAATCACAGACTCTCCTTATGTTTTGCATTGACAGTCCTCTTAATATGTTTTTTTTTGGTGGCCACTCAGCACTTTTCAGTGAAGCATTCCATCATATTTTAAGTTTATTTACCATCATTTCCTAATGCAGTTGTACTTCAGCTAAAAATTCTGTCATTCCTTCATAGTTTTCTTTTGTTTTATTTATTATCCCACTTGACCCTCCTTCGTTTTTTTCCCAGTTCCACATTTAATATATATACAAAACTCATCACTGTGTGATCACTTGTTCCTAGTGGTTTTTCGGAATTTATTTTTCATATATCTATTTCAATTAGGGTGAAAGCCTGGCTTACCCTTTCCTCTCATTCTTGTTGTGGCTTTAATCTGCTGGCTCACAAACTCTCTCATGACTCCCTCCAGTAGTGGCTTTAACATGCTGGCTCTCTCTCTTATGACTCCCTCCAGTAGTGGCTTTAACATGTTGGCTCACAAACTCTCCCATGACTCCCTCCAGTAGTGGCTTTAACATGCTGGCTCACAAACTCTCCCATGACTCCCTCCAGTAGTGGCTTTAACATGGGGCTCACAAACTCTCCCATGACTCCCTCCAGTAGTGGTTTTAACATGGTGGCTCACAAACTCTCCCATGACTCCCTCCAGTAGTAGTTTTAACATGGTGGCTCACAAACTCTCCCATGACTCCTCCAGTAGTAGTTTTAACATGGTGGCTCACAAACTCCATGACTCTCCAGGTTTAACATGGTGCACACTCCCATGACTCTAGTAGTAGTTTTAACATGGTGGCTCACAAACTCTCCCATGACTCCCTCCCTCCCTGGGTTGAAATTTTCTTCATGTCTCTGGATCACAATAGGCGTTACAGTTTTTGTGTAACTGAAGATTCTTGTGATCAGTAGCTTTGCAGCTCTCTTCAAGATGTTCATTATTACCCCGTGGTCATATTCCTGTTCACATCTGCTGTTGAGTGCTGGGTTGTATATTACTGCCACTGTTACCATAGGTCCTTCAGGTGTTACTGTTCTTGTCACTGCACTTTACGTTATCTAATTCCTCCCGTCTCGTGATTCCTGATTATCAGCTCTTCACAGTGGTCAGGAAGTTGAGCGACCTAGCCAGCGCAGTGAGGCACGATCCATACGTAGCTTTAAAATTAGGTATGACAGGACTCACGAAGCCAGGAGAGAGTGGACCCAATATCGACCAAATCAGAAGCCGGGCTGAACACTGATACTCAACCCCTGCACCCATAAATAGGTGAGGACACACACACAAACACACATCTATCGAAACAGGGAGATTAACTGAGGTATGGAAGACAGCAAATGTAGTCCCAATTTTTTAAAAAAGGAGACAGACATGAAGCACTAAACTACAGACCAGTGTCACTGACATGTATAGTATGCAAAATCATGGAGAAGATTATCAGGAGAAGAGTGGTGGAGCACCTAGAAAGGAATGAACTTATCAACGACAGCCAACACGGTTTCAGGGACGGGAAATCCTGTGTCACAAACCTACTGGAGTTAACAAAAAAGGCACAATACCGTGACTGGAACAATACACACACAACCCGCATATAGAAGAGAGGAGCTTACGACGACGTTTCGGTCCACTTGGACAATTTACAAAGACTTTGTAATGGTCCAAGTAGGACCGAAACGTCGTCGTAAGCTCCTCTCTTCTATATGCTGGTTGTGTGTGTACTACTGGAGTTCTATGAGAGGGTGATAGCAGTAAGACAAGAGAGAGAGGAATAGGTAGACTGCATTTTCTTGGACTGTAAGAAGGCGTTCCACACAAGAGATTAGTGCAAAAGCTGGAGGACCAGGCAGGGATAACAGGGAAGGCACACCAATGGATCAGGGACTACCTGTCAGGAAGACAGCAGCGAGTCATGGTACGTGGCGAGGTGTCAGAGTGGGCGCCTGTGACGAGCGGGGTTCCACAGGGGTCAGTCCTAGGACCGGTGCTGTTTCTGGTATTTGTGAACGACATGACGGAAGGAATAGACTCCGAAGTGTCCTGTTTGAAGATGATGTGAAGTTCATGAGAAAAATTCAATCAGACGAGGACCAGGCAGAACTACAAAGGGAACTGGACAGGCTGCAGGACTGGTCCAGCAAATTGGCTCCTGGAATTCAATCCCACTAAGGGCAAAGTCATGAAAATTGGGGAAGGGCAAAGAAGACCGCAGACGGAGTACAGTCTAGGGGGCCAGAGACTACAAACCTAACTCAAGGAAAAAGATCTTGGGGTGAGTATAACACCAGGAACATCTGAGGCGCACATCACCCAAATAACTGCTGCAGCATATGCGCACCTAGCAAACCTAAGAAGAGCATTCCGACGTTAGGCCCATATTGGAGTATGCAGGACCAGTTTGGAACCCAAACCTGGTCAAGCACGTAAAGAAACTAGAGAAAGTGCAAAGGTTTGCAACAAGACTAGTCCCGGAGCTAAGGGGTATGTCCTACGAGGAGAGGTTAAGGGAAATCGACCTGACGACACTGGAAGACAGGAGAGATAGGGAGGACATGATAACAACATATAAAAAACTGAAAGGAATTGACAAGGTGGACAGAGACAGAATGTGCCAGAGATGAGACACAGCAACAAGGGGTCACAGTTGGAAGTTGAAGACTCAGATGAATCACAGGGATGTTAGAAAGTATTTCTTCAGTCACAGAGTGGTCAGGAAGTGGAATAGCTTGGGAAGCGATGTAGTAGAGGCAGGATCCATTCATAGCTTTAAGAAGAGGTATGATAAAGCTCATGGCGTAGGGAGAGTGGCCCAGTAGCGGCCAGTGAAGAGGCGGGGCCAGAAACTATGACTCGACCCCTGCAACCACCGCTAGGTGAGTACACATACACACACACGAGCGGGTGAGGAGAGGTTATGTTGTGAGGTCATGGGTTGAAATTTTCATTGTTAAGCCAGTATTAATTTCCTATTAGGATTAAGACAGTTTCGCGATTATTACCCCATCTTCCCACCCCTTCTATCATCTCCCCTTCACAGTCTCTCCTCCCCGATCCTCCTTCCCCATCAAGTCTCCCCAGTATCAACCTTGGAGACTTGTAAACAAATACCAATACTCAGTACTGATAATAATCAGATTGTTTAATAATGCTACTTATTCACTCGACACCATTCCTCAGTCTTGTCCTCATTCACTCGACACCATGCCCCAGTCTTGTACTCATTCACTCAACACCATGCCTCAGTCTTGTACACATTCACTCAACACAATGCCTCAGTCTTGTACTCATTCACTCAACACCATGCCTCAATCTTGTACTCATTCACTCAACACCATGCCTCAGTCTTGTACTCATTCACCCAACACCATGCCTCAGTCTTGTACTCATTCACTCAACACCATGCCTCAGTCTTGTACACATTCACTCAACACCATGCCTCAGTCTTGTACTCATTCACTCAACACCATGCCTCAGTCTTGTACTCATTCACTCAACACCATGCCTCAGTCTTGTACACATTCACTCAACACAATGCCTCAGTCTTGTACTCATTCACTCAACACCATGCCTCAGTCTTGTACTCATTCACTCAACACCATGCCTCTGTCTTGTACTCCTTCACTCAACACCATGCCTCAGTCTTGTACTCCTTCACTCAACACCATGCCTCTGTCTTGTACTCCTTCACTCAACACCATGCCTCTGTCTTGTACTCCTTCACTCAACACCATGCCTCAGTCTTGTACTCCTTCACTCGACACCATGCCTCTGTCTTGTACTCCTTCACTCAACACCATGCCTCAGTCTTGTACTCCTTCACTCGACACCATGCCTCAGTCTTGTACTCCTTCACTCAACACCATGCCTCTGTCTTGTACTCCTTCACTCAACACCATGCCTCAGTCTTGTACTCCTTCACTCAACACCATGCCTCAGTCTTGTACTCCTTCACTCAACACCATGCCTCAGTCTTGTACTCCTTCACTCGACACCATGCCTCAGTCTTGTAATCATTCACTCAACACCATGCCTCTGTCTTGTACTCCTTCACTCAACACCATGCCTCAGTCTTGTACTCCTTCACTCAACACCATGCCTCAGTCTTGTACTCCTTCACTCAACACCATGCCTCAGTCTTGTACTCCTTCACTCGACACCATGCCTCAGTCTTGTAATCATTCACTCAACACCATGCCTCTGTCTTGTACTCCTTCACTCAACACCATGCCTCAGTCTTGTACTCCTTCACTCAACACCATGCCTCAGTCTTGTACTCCTTCACTCAACACCATGCCTCAGTCTTGTAATCATTCACTCAACACCATGCCTCAGTCTTGTAATCATTCACTCAACACCATGCCTAAGTCTTGCACTTATTCACTCAACACCTTGCCTCTGTCTTGTACTCCTTCACTCGACACCATACCTCAGCCTTCCGGGGGTCAACGCCCCCTTGACCCGGTCTGTGACCAGGCCTCATGGTGGATCAGGGCCTGATCAACCAGGCTGTTACTGCTGGCCGCACGCAATCCAACGTACGAACCACAGCCTGGCTGGTCAAAATAAATTTCTAACAAACTCTAACAAACATACTTCACCGCTTCTACACTCACCCTACATCCACTCCAACACATCCTCCATCACTTCTACACTCCAGCACACCATCTCCATCTCTGACTTTCCATTAATTCCTTCCATTTCTCCTCCCCTCTTCCTTCCATCCTGCTGCTTCTGCTTCCAGAACCAACGATTCAATGCCAAACTCCCTTGCCACACTCCCTTTCCCCCTCCCTTCTCACCTCCCTTTAATACTGTCACTATCTTCATTCTCCTCCCTCTGCTTCGTCCTACCCCATTCATCCTCCCCTCCCCTCTTTCTCTGCCTCACCCAGGCGAAGAGGGTGAGTGTGTCTGAGTGAGGCGGGGGTTTAAGGCATGCAAACAAGTACAAATGACTTGTTTGTCTCGTCTGTGTGTGTGTGTGTGTGTGTGTGTCTGTGTGTGTGTCTGTGTGTTAGTTACCATTTTGTCCTAGGCACATGTCGATTAGACACTAGGCCTGTTGTATGTATATATATATATGTGTGTGTGTGTGTGTGTGTGTGTGTGTGTGTGTGTGTGTGTGTGTGTGTGTGTGTGTGTAACGAAACACTTCGAAATGTTTCGGCCCCGCCGGGAATTGAACCCGGGCCCTCCGTGCGTGAAGCAAGAGCGCTAGCCACCATGTGTGTGTGTGTATGTGTGTGTGTGTGTGTGTGTGTGTGTGTGTGTGTGTGTGTGTGTGTGTGTGTGTGTGTGTGCGTGTGTGTCGGTGTGCAGGTAAGGGTGTGGGGTTTGTATAAGTGAGGGTGTGAGTGTGGGTGGGTGTGGGTGGGTATGTGTAGTGGTAGCATCTGTAGCAGTGGCGGCGGCGGCGGATATAGTAGTAGTAGCAGAAGTAGTAAAAGTAGTATTAGTATTAATAATTATCATTATTATTATTATCATTATTATTATTATCATTATTATTACTCTACATTTACATCAAAAGGATGACAAGAATACAGGAGCTGACTCTACATTTGCATCAAAAGGTTGACAAGAATACTGGAGCTGACTCTACATTTGCATCAAAAGGATGACAAGAATACAGGAGCTGACTCTACATTTGCATCAAAAGGATGACAAGAATGCAGGAGCTGGTAACAGTGTGAAGAAGGAAGGAGGAACTCACAAGATATAATCAGAAAGTCTGCGAAGAGCTAAACTAAAAAGTTTAGGAGATTTTCTCGGATAAAATAGCAACATTACCAGAGAATCAAAAAGTGCACCATCGAGTACTGGACACACTGGACACAACTGGAGAAAAGTAAATAAACTACCGAGTGAGCTAGATACCTCAAAGGCGATGGATCCAGACATTATCTCTTCATGAGTTGTGAAAGAAGTGACAGAAGCACTGTGTGCACCTCTAGCCAAAGTCTACTTGACTAGAGATGTGGAGGACAGAAAGGTAGCAGTAACAGGCAAACGTCACTGACCTGCATACTATTTAAGGTGATAGACATGTCAAACATCTGGAAAGAAGGATTTCGCCAACAACGACAAGCAGGGTTCTGGAGATGGTAAATCCAGTCTCGCCAACTTGCTTGAGTTTGAGTTCCATAAGACAGCACACGTGAGACGAGAGAGAGAGAGGGACAAGTTGATTGCCTTGGACTGTAAGAAGGCGTAAGACAGTACCATTCGAGAGACTGTGATTACATAACAGGAAAGAAACGATGAATAACTGTCCAGGAAGAGACATCGGAATGAACACAAGTTAAAAGGTAGTTCCACAAGGACTGGTACTGGAACCAGTAGTATTTCTGAGTGATATGTTGGTAGAGACAGACTCTGATGTGTCCTGTTTCATGACGTTGTGAAATTAATAAGGAGAATAAGAAACAGAAAATGGACAAAAAAATGTTCGTATAGGCTTGGGCAACCTGCAGGATTGGTTTGACAATTGGGTGTTTGAATTCAGCAACGGCACTTGCAAAGGAGACCAGAAACTTTCTGTAGATACAAGCTTGGGTAACACTTTCTAACCACAATCAAGGTGAAGGCCCTTGAGGTGAGCGTAGAGCTGAGCAAATCACCTGCTGAGTAAGTTCTGCACCATCTGTCCTACTGGCAAATCTAAGGTTAACTTTAAAGAATCTAAATAAAGTTCTTCATGACACTGTATACACTATATGTCAGGTCCATCTTGGAGCACATTGTACAAACACGAAAAAAACTAGTCCTAGAGTTATGAGAAAAGGCTAGAGGAACTGAACCTGACGGACGACGTTAGAGAAGTCAGATGAATTGATAGGGTGGACAGGGAAAGGCAGTCCTAGAGGCGGGAAACAGGTACACGAGGCCATAGTTGGAAGGTAAAAACAACGATGAGTTCAGAGATGTCAGGAAGTATTTCTTCAGCCTCAGAGTGGTCAGGATGTGAAATGACTTGGATAGCAAAGTGACAGAGGCAGGATCTATACACAGCTTTAAGAATAGGTAATAAATGGCTCATGAAGAAAAGGGAGTTTACGGAGCAGTGGCCAGTTTAGTAGGCCAAGAGTTGAGAGTCGACCTCAGCAGTCTCAAATAGGTGAGTCTTCCCCCCACACATACACACACCTAACACCATGTTTCTTATCGGCAGTTTTTCTGGCTGAATTCCGTACTGGTTAAACTTTTGATAACTTCATTTAGAAAGAAGTTATCTGGTGAGTTTTTTCCCTCACTGAAGTAATCATTCTGCCTGGTTTAATTTTAACCCTGCCGGTTTATCTGGTTTTCCCTCATGCTCCAAGTCTTGCCAAATATTTTGCTTTATTTTACTTATTTTATTTTAGATGTACTTATATTTATTTAAATATTATTAAATATTTCGTTTCTATGCATATATATATATATATATATATATATATATATATATATATATATATATATATATATATATATATATATATATATATATATCCTAGGTAGTAGGTTGGTAGTCAGCAACCCCCAGGGAGGTACTACCGTCCTTCCAAGTGAGTGTAAAATGAAAGCCTGTAATTGTTTTACATGATGGTAGGATTGCTGGTGTCTTTTTTCTGTCTCATAAACATGCAAGATTTCAGGTACATCTTGCTACTTCTACTTACACTTAGATCACACTACACATGCATGTACAAGCATATACATACACACCCCTTGGGGTTTTCTTCTATTTTCTTATTAGTTATTGTTCTTGTTTATTTCCTCTTATCTCCATGGGGAAGTGGAACAGAATTCTTCCTCCGTAAGCCATGCGTGTCGTAAGAGGCGACTAGAATGCTGGGAGCAAGAGGCTAGTAACCCCTTCTCCTGTATACATTACTAAAGTTAAAAAGAGAAACTTTTGTTTTTCTTTTTGAGCCACCCCGCCTTGTTGGGAAACAGCCGATTTGTTGAAAGAAGAATATATATATATATATATATATATATATATATATAATATATATATATATAGATTATATATATATATATATATATTTTTTTTTTTTTTTTTTTTTTTAATATAGGATGGGGTCCACCTCTAGTGCAAATTGTGGGACCCATAGCCTCGGAGAGTGAGATAAAAGGCATCAAGGAAGAATATTTGGATTTCTTCCTGAAGCCGTTTGAATATTCCACTTCTCCTACCACCCATCCTATATACACACATACATACATATAAATGCTTTATTAATAGACAGAATACATTATATATATATATATATATATATATATATATATATATATATATATATATATATATATATATATATAGATAGATTGATGGGATAAAGATAGAAATGTTAAAAGCAGGTGGGGATATAATTTTGGAGTGGTTGGTGCTATTATTTAATAAATGTATGGAAGAGGGTAAGGTACCTAGGGATTGGCAGAGAGCGTGTATTGTTCCTTTGTATAAAGGCAAAGGGGACAAAAAGAGAGTAAAAATTATAGGGGAATAAGTCTGTTGAGTGTACCTGGTAAAGTGTATGGTAGAGTTATTATTGAAAGAATTAAGAGTAAACAGAAAGCAGGATAGCAGATGAACAAGGGGCTTTAGGAAAGGTAGGGGTGTGTAGACCAAGTGTTTACAGTGAAACATATAGGTGAACAGTATTTGGATAAGGGTAAAGATGTTTTTGTGGCATTTATGGATTTGGAAAAGGCGTATGATAGGGTAGATAGGGGCAATGTGGCAGATGTTGCAGGTGTATGGAATAGGAGGAAGGTTACTGAAAGCAGTGAAGAGTTTTTATGAGGATAGTGAGGCTCAGGTTAGAGTGTGTAGGAGGGAAGGGGACTATTTCCCAGTAAAAAGTGGGCCTTAGACAAGGATGTGTGATGTCACCGTGTTGTTCAATATATTTATAGATGGGTTGTAAGAGAAGTGAATGCGAGGGTCTTGGCAAGAGGGTGTTGGGCTAAAAGATAAAGAAGCAAATACAAAGTGGGAGTTGTCACAGTTGCTTTTTGCTGATGACACTGTGCTTTTGGGAGATTCTGAAGAGAAGCTGCAGAGGTTGGTGGATGAATTTGGTAGGGTGTAAAAGAAGAAAATTGAAAGTGAATATAGGAAAGAGTAAGGTGATGAGGATAACAAAAAGAATAGGTGACGAAAGATTGGATATCAGATTGGAGGGAGAGAGTATGGAGGAGGTGAATGTATTCAGATATTTGGGGTGGACATGTCGGCGGATGGGTCTATGAAGGATGGGGGTGAATCATGGGAATTGATGAGGGGAAAAGGGTGAGTGGAGCACTTCGGGTCTGTGGAGACAAAGAATCTTGTCCATGGAAGTAAAGGGGGGAATGTAAGTATAGTTATACCAACGCTCTTATATGGGTGTGAAGCATGGGTGATGAATGTTGCAACGAGGAGAAGGCTGGAGGCAGTGGAGATGTCATGTCTGAGGTCAATGTGTGGTGTGAATATAATGCAGAGAATTCGGAGTTTGGAAATTAGGAGGAGGTGCGGGATTACCAAAACGATTGCCCAGAGAGCTGAGGAGGGTTGTTGAGGTGGTTTGGACATGTAGAGAGAATGGAACGAGACAGGTGACTTCGAGAGTGTATAAATCTGTAGTGGAGGGAAGGCGGGGTGGGGTCGGCCTAGGAAAGGTTGGAGGGAGGGGTAAAGGAAGTTTTGTGTGCGAGGGGCTTGGACTTCCAGCAAGCATGTGTGAGCGTATTTGATAGGAGTGAATGGAGGCATATGGTTTTTAATACTTGACGTGCTGTTGGAGTGTGAGCAAAGTAACATTTATGAAGGGATTCAGGAAACCGGCAGGCCGGACTTGAGTTCTGGAGATGGGAAGTACAGTGCCGGCACTCTGAAGGAGGGGTGTTAATGTTGCAGTTTTATAACTGTAGTGTAAGCACCCTTCTGGCAAGACAGTGATGGAGTGAATGATGATGAAAGTTTTTCTTTTCGGGCCACCCTGCCTTGGTGGGAATCGGCCGATGTGTTAATAAAAAAAAAAAATATATATATATATATATATATATAGTCTTCTTTCAACAAGATGAGCTTAATCGTACATCTTCTTAAAGCTATGTATGGTACTTGCCTTCACTGCATCCCTTTCAAAACTATTCCACTTCCTGACAACTCTATGACTAAAGAAATACTTCCTAACATCCCTGCGGCTCATCTAAATCTTCAACTTCCAACTGTGTCCCCTTGTTGCTGTGTCCCATCTCTGGAACATTCTGTCTCTGTCCACCTTGTCAATTCCTCTCAGTATTTTATATGTTGCTATCATATCATCCCCTGTCCCTCCTGTCCTCCAGTGTCATCAGGTCGAGTTTCCTTAACTTCTCCTCGTAGGACGTGGCCCTTAGCTCCGGAACTAGTCTCGTTGCAAACCTTTGCACTTTCTCTAGTTTCCTGACCTGCTTGGCTAGGTGTGGGTTCCAAACTGGTGCTGCGTACTCCAATGTGGGTCTGACATACACGGTGTACTGGGTCCGGAACGACTCGTGTGGGTGTGTACTCGCCTAGTTGTGGTTGCAGGGGTCGAGTCATTGCTCCTGGCCCCGCCTCTTCACTGGCCGCTACTGGGTCACTCTCCCTGCGCCATGAGCTTCATCATACCTCTTCTTAAAACTATGAATGGATCCTGCCTCCACTACATCGCTTCCCAAACTATTCCACTTCCAGACAACTCTGTGACTGAAGAAATACTTCCTAACATCCCTGTGATTCATCTGAGTCTTCAACTTCCAACTGTGTCCCCTTGTTGTTGTGTCCCATCTCTGGAACATTCTGTCTCTGTCCACTTTGTCAATTCCTCTCAGTATCTTATATGTTGTTATCATGTCCCCCCTATCTCTCCTGTCCTCCAGTGTCGTCAGGTCAATTTCCCTTAACCTCCCATCGTAGGACATACATCTTAACTCCGGGGGTGGGTGGGTTCCAAACTGGTGTGTGTGTGTGTGAGTGTGTGTGTGTGTGAGTGTGTGTGTGTGTGTGTGTGTTTAATTACTTATTTGTGTTGGGGAAGCTGAGCTTCAGCTCTTGGTCCTGACAACTTTGTCATACCTGGTTTTTTTTAACCCGTTTACTGAAGTCGCTTCCACAATGTCACAGCTCAACTCATTTCACTTAATTACCATTCTTACTTTACATTAAACTCAATTACCATTGTTACTTTACATTAAACTTAATTACCATTCTTACTTTACATTCCACTTAATTACCATTCTTACGTTACATTCCACTTAATTACCATTCTTACTTTACATTCCTCTTAATTATCATTGTTACGTTACATTCAATTAATTACCATTCTTACGTTACATTCCCTTAATTACCATTCTTACGTTACATTCCCTTAATTACCATTCTTACGTTACATCCCCTTAATTACCATTCTTACGTTACATTCCCTTAATTACACTGATCTAAAAAAAAAATTAAATTTGCTTCCTAGAGAATAAAAGGCATTTCACTTTTAAGGTTTTTCTTTGGTGCAGAAAAAGAATATGACCATAGTAACATTCGACTGGTTAAAGGAAATTGCTTATACTGTTTAAACAACTATGCACTGTGGCTATAGGTGACACTATGTATAGTTTAAACCACTACACACTGTGGCTATAGGTAACACTATGTATAGTTTAAACCACTACACACTGTGGCTATAGGTGACACTATGTATAGTTTAAACCACTACACACTGTGGCTATAGGTGACACTATGTATAGTTTAAACCACTACACACTGTGGCTATAGGTAACACTATGTATAGTTTAAACCACTACACTGTGGCTATAGGTGACACTATGTATAGTTTAAACCACTACACACTGTGCTATAGGTGACACTATGTACTAGTTTAAACCACTACACACTGTGGCTATAGGTGACACTATGTATAGTTTAAACCACTACACATGTGCTATAGGTGACATATGTAAGTTTAAACCACTACACATGTGGCTATAGGTGACACTATGTATAGTTTAAACCACTACACACTGTGCTATAGGTGACACTATGTATAGTTTAAACCACTACACACTGTGGCTATAGGTGACACTATGTATAGTTTAAACCACTACACACTGTGGCTATAGGTGACAATATGTATAGTTTAAACCACTACACACTGTGGCTATAGGTGACACTATGTATAGTTTAAACCACTACACACTGTGGCTATAGGTAACACTATGTATAATTTAAACCACTACACACTGTGGCTATAGGTAACACTATGTATAGTTTAAACCACTACACACTGTGGCTATAGGTGACACTATGTATAGTTTAAACCACTACACACTGTGGCTATAGGTGACACTATGTATAGTTTAAACCACTATACACTGTGGGGTTTAAATCAAGAGACTTCCAGCACAGTTTGTTTACTCTCCTCCTTCCTTCCCTCCCAGGGCAAGACAACAACAACAGTTGCCTGAATCACTATTATAAACAACATTAAGGCGTCAGTGACTCAAAACTAATAAAGAAGACTAGATTACTGCCGAAGCTTTTTTGTTATAAACCAGTGTTAATATTGTTACGTTATACTCCACTTAATTTACCATTGTTACGTTACACTCCACTTAATTTACCATTGTTACGTTACACTCCACTTAATTTACCATTGTTACGTTACACTCCACTTAATTTACCATTGTTACGTTACACTCCACTTAATTTACCATTGTTACGTTACACTCCACTTAATTTACCATTGTTACGTTACACTCCACTTAATTTACCATTGTTACGTTACACTCCACTTAATTTACCATTGTTACGTTACACTCCACTTAATTTACCATTGTTACGTTACACTCCCTTAATTTACCATTGTTACGTTACACTCCACTTAATTTACCATTGTTACGTTACACTCCATCTTAATTTACCATTGTTACGTTACACTCCACTTAATTTACCATTGTTACGTTACACTCCACTTAATTTACCATTGTTACGTTACACTCCACTTAATTTACCATTGTTACGTTACACTCCACTTAATTTACCATTGTTACGTTACACTCCACTTAATTTACCATTGTTACGTTACACTCCACTTAATTTACCTTTTACGTTACACTCCATAATTTACTATTGTCAGTTGAGCACTCACTTAATTTACATTGTTACGTTACACTCCTCTTAGTTGACCAGTTACGTTCACTTCTAATTTCCTTGTTACGTTACACTCTGATGACCATTGTTACGTTACCTCCACTCTCATTTCATCTTGTTACTTCCTCCTCTTCCTTATTTCTTAATCCCTTATTCCATTATTATTCCTCCTCTTCTCCTTCATTTATTAATGCTTACAACTTTAATATGTTATTAACTCAAATTTCCATGAACACTCCTCTTAATTTACCATTGTTACGTTACACTCCACTTAATTTACCATTGTTACGTTACACTCCACTTAATTTACCATTGTTACGTTACACTCCTCTTAATTTACCATTGTTACGTTACACTCCACTTAATTTACCATTGTTACGTTACACTCCACTTAATTTACCATTGTTACGTTACACTCCTCTTAATTACATTTCTTACGTTATAGAAAAGTTTCGTGATGTCAGTGGGAGAGTCACGTCATAACTCTCCTTGTTGTCCACCTGATGACCAACTATCCCTCCCCTCTTCTTTCATCTTGTATTCCTCCTCTTCCTTATCTTCTTAGTCCTCTTATTCCTTATATTCCTCCTCTTTCTCCTTCATTTATTAATATTTATTATTTAATATTTAATATTTATTAACTCATATTTCCATGACAATTTTCATTACGTTCTGAGAACTTCAGTTATTTTGTTATATGTAAATAACAGCCGAGATAAGAGTAAATATTATTTACATGAACTAAATCTCCATCTCTCTCATTCTCTCTCTTTCTTTCTCTCTTTCCGTTCCCCTACTCTGCCTTTCTAATCCATATCTCCAGACATTCTCCATTTCTTTCAACTCACCCCTGCAACCTTCTCTCTCAACCCTCTCTCTCAACGCACTCCTACAACACTCTCTCTCAGCACACTCTTATAACCCTCTCTCTCAACACACCTCTGCAACCATCTCTCTCTCTATCTCTCTCTCTCTCTCTCTCTCAACGCACCTCTACAACCCTCTCTCAACCCACTCCTACAACATTCTCTCTCAGCCCACTCCTATAACCCTCTCTCTCAACACACCTCTACAACCCTCTCTCTCTCTCTCTCTCAACGCATCTCTACAACCCTCTCTCTCAACCCACACCTGCAACCATCTTTCTCAGGCCACTCCTATAACTCTCTCACAACGCACCTCTACAACCCTCTCTCTCAACGCACCTCTACAACCCCTCTCTCTCTCTCTCTCTCTCTCTCTCCAACGCACCTCTCAACCCTCTCTCTCAACGCACCTCTACAACCCTCTCTCTCAACGCACCTCTACAACCCTCTCTCTCAACGCACCTCTACAACCCTCTCTCTCAACGCACCTCTACAACCCTCTCTCTCAACGCACCTCTACAACCCTCTCTCTCAACGCACTCGCTCCCTTCTCCGTAATTAAGTAACTATTCCCTCACGCCACAGAGTTAGACAACTCCCCCGACAGCTTGACGGATTACATAAAGCAGCCCACAACAGTTTTATTGATCTTCTCAATGGCTCATATGACACAAAAGAAATTTACCAGTTGGTGTGGAAACTCAAAAACTCAGTTAATGTTGTTTATTAACAAAGTTTTATAAGGGAAGGAAAAAATTCACTATTCATTTCTGTCAGGATATTAAAATTCAGCATTTAGTGCTTTTCTATGATATATATATATATATATATATATATATATATATATATATATATATATATATATATATATATATATATATATATATATATATATATATATATATATATATTATATATATATATATATATTTGGTATTTGATCAATAACAACACTGCGACTAGCCAAAGATTCAGAACCCGTGTCGTTTGGGCCGCCTCATGGTAAGCGAAAATCACACGACGCTCTAAACAACAGGGTCACCCAATCCTACAAGATCATGCACCCAACAGAGCTAAGTGTTTTACGTGATCTGAGGACGTACGATGGTGTGGGTGCCTCAGAGCTATTTTCATTCTACTCCCGTTTGGTGTACTAGCCTCCACGAGCAGTATCCACGAACGAGTGGTATTTAATCAATAACAACACTGCGACTAGCCGAGGACTCGAACCCGTGTTGGTTTGGCCGGCCTCATTGTGAGCGAAAATCACACGACGCTCTAATCCTGAGGCACCCACACCATCGTATGTCCTAGGACCAGGGTAAAACACCTAGCTTTGCTGGGTGCATGATCTTTGTAGGATTGGGTGGGCCTGTGGGATAGAGCGTCGTGTGATTCTCGCTCACCATGCGGCGGGCCAAAATAACACGGGTTCGAGTACTAGGCTAGTCGCAGTGTTGCTATTGATTAAATACCACTCGTTGTGGTTATATATGTACTGCTTGTGGAGGCTAGTACACCAAACGGGGAGTAGAATGAAATTAGCTCTGAGGAACCCACACCATCGTATATCCTCGGATCACGGTAAAACCCCTAGCTCTGCTGGGTGTGTGATATTTGTAGGATTGGGTGGTCCTGTGGGTTAGAGTGTCGTGTGATTTTCACTCTCCATTAGGTGGGCTAAAATGACACGGGTTCGAGTCCTTGGCTAGTCGCAGTGTTGATATATATATATATATATATATATATATATATATATATTAACGCATCCACAAAACAAAGTGGTTTAAGCAAATACAATACGTGACTGACCGTGGATCAAACCCATGACTTTATCCAGCCTCCCGGGACACTGGGTAAGTTTTTATGCCTTTATCCACTAGGAAAGACCTATTCGATGTGCTCAGTACATCAATTTTGAGATTAATGGACTGAACGCATCGACTCCAGGCTGAGGGACTGATTACCTCATTCTCCTCATCTTTCACCGTTCTTCTCTGTGTAGGACTGTAGAAGGCACTGGCTGGCGAAACGTTTCCTCGGTAAAGATGCCCAAGTGTCGTACAAGTATCTCATTCTTCTATGAGAAAGTAGCGGTGGGTACAGTACTGTGCCTTAAGAAACAGATCATTGCACGGTGGTGGCCGCTGATATTGTCTTGCTGACTATACTCTTTAGTTTTGACTTGTTAGAAGGTTAAATATCTATCTACTCGCTTTTGCGAACATTTCTTTTCCACGTATTCCGTGCGCTATTGCACCATAATATCAATTTTCAAAGCTTTTTGCAAAGTTTGTGTACATGTGCATTTGATTGGTCTTGTACAGCATTGACGGCCATCTTGTAATGGTCAGCAACTGTGAGAGACACGAGACCTGTTTTTACACATGTTGTGTTTATCAATATTATTCTTAAATCTCCTTCAAATATTTTGATAAAATGGGACTTCAGTACTCTCGGTTAAAAGTTTTAAGTGGCTGTTTTATATCCAGTGGTTTATAATGACTGTAGGATGACTTGTGTCTAGACTGCACCTTCATCTGAAACTACTTCTTTTTTTAGTTCTTGGTGAATGTGATCTTTCACGAACCAGGACTTGAGTGCACGGACATGCTATCACTGGCTTCTTCGAAGTCGAGTGGGAGATAAAAAAATATGACAGTGTCGGCAGAGTTTTAGGTCTTATTCGTGAAAAAAATTCATTTGGATGAATCTTCAGTTTGATTAATTGTTCAGTGAACAAAGTCGCTTTGTGACTTCATTATTTACCTTTACTTCTTCCGTCTTTTATCATCTCTGTCTCTTAGTTTCTTGATGGTGGATTCAATTTGAGCGCAGTGTTCTCCATTTCTCTAAGCAATGTTTTTCTTATTTTGTTCTTAGAAATTCTCACTGTTTATAACTTGCATCTTGGCTTTATTCTTAATGGTAAGAGAATAGAGCACACACTTCTTGTGGCAGTGAAATCATCTTCTCGAGACACTGGTCTCAACTCATGTTACTCATGTTTTCTGAGTTGGTGAGCTGAACTGAAGCTGAAGACACCAAGACTAAGGAAAGACTGATCATCTCATATCCACATCTCTACTTCTGTGGTCTCCTTTAAGTTTCGACTGAAGAAACGTGGTGAACAGCAAAACGTTTCACCAATGAGATAACCAGCCGTCGCACATGGGTCTTATTTATTTAGTTCCCATAAAGTGGAATTCAGGACAGTTTCTCTCATTGCATATTATTTCTGCTTAAAAGAACTATAACTTTTTTTGGGTGGAAATAATTGAAGGTCTAGGTACGACACGTGCCTTTGAATAAGAGATTATGGAATTGCTTTGAGTGTTCTTTATATGTTCCGTATTTAAACAGGCTGTACATATTTACAAACGCCCCAGTGATATTCTTTTCATACACCTTTGATGGGTTTCAAGAGTCTTCCTATACACTGGCACCTCGGCCCTGGGCCAGGACAGGAATAGTGCTGACGCGTCTGGATTTTCTGTCAGCTGTGATTAATAAGTTTCCACATGACTGTTTCACTTGATTTTGCGTCAGTCTCGTCAGTTTCATTTAATCTGTGAGTGATTCTTTTCGTACACCTTCGTTGTTTTCCTTCCATAACGTCTGAGGGATTTAATAACTTCACTCGTGGTCTTGTATGATTTCGGATCATACGCCATTACGGAGCTGCAATACCATTACTGTGTTGCAATACCATCACCGTGTTGCAGGAAATATCACCACTGTGTTTCAAGTAACACCATCCCAGTGCTTCATGTAACACCATCACAGTGGTTCAAGTAACACCATCACAGTGCTTCAAGTAACACCATCACAGTGCTTCAAGTAACACCATCACAGTGCTTCAAGTAACACCATCACAGTGCTTCAAGTAACACCATCACAGTGCTTCAAGTAACACCATCACAGTGCTTCAAGTAACACCATCACAGTGCTTCAAGTAACACCATCACAGTGCTTCAAGTAACACCATCCAGTGCTTCATGTAACACCATCACAGTGCTTCAAGTAACACCATCACAGTGCTTCAGTAACACCATCACAGTGCTTCAAGTAACACCATCACATTGCTTCAAGTAACACCATCACAGTGCTTCAAGTAACACCATCACAGTGCTTCAGTAACACCATCACAGTGCTTCAAGTAACACCATCACAGTGCTTCAAGTAACACCATCACAGTGCTTCAAGTAACACCATCACAGTGCTTCAAGTAACACCATCACAGTGCTTCAAGTAACACCATCACAGTGCTTAAGTAACACCATCACAGTGCTTCAACACCATCACAGGTAAGAACACCATCACAGTGCTTCAAGTAACACATCACAGTGCTTAAGTAACACCATCACAGTGCTTCGAACTCAGTGCCAAACACCATCACAGTGCTTCAAGTAACACCCTCCAGTCGCTCTCATATGTATCACTCATCACAGTCTTTAAGTAACACCATCACAGTGCTTCATACACCTCACAGTGCTTCAAGTAACACCATCACAGTGCTTCAAGTAACACCATCACAGTGCTTCAAGTAACACCATCACAGTGCTTCAAGTAACACCATCACAGTGCTCAAGTAACAATCATTGCTTAAAAACTAAGTTAAAAACCAAATCTCGAAAAGAAATTAACTAAATTCCATTAAACTAAGATAAAACAAGAGAGGAAGAAAAGAAAAAGAGAAGAGAGAGAGAAGAGAGAGAGAGAGAGAGAGAGAGAGAGAGAGAGAGAGCAACCAAGCGAGGAGATGCTTCGCTCTTTGATGCGCCAAACCTGGCCCAATTAGCACTTTTTTCCTCCTCCCTCTCTCACACCCTCTCTCGCTCTCTTGCTATCTCTATCTCTATCTCTATCTTTATATATTTAAGAGCTCTCCACGTTTAAGGATGAGCGATCCTACCTTACATTTTCCAAGCCAAGAACAGTTTTCTAAACTCCTCTCATTTTTTTAAGACTTATTTTCTTAACTTTTTATATTTTACAAGACAAGAGTTTCGGCTCAGCTCTTCCACACATTATTTAGTCTTCAGCTCAGCTCTTACCACAGTTTATTTACACGCTAAGAGTTTTTTCTTATCTCAACTCTTGTCTCAATATATTTTACATGAAAAACGAAATGAGAGAATTCCTGAAAGATCAGTATGAAATATTATTCAGTAGTCCTTAACTGTCATAGAACCAGATAATTTCTTCGTTAATTCTTCCTATCCGCTAATTATATACCAGATATTAGCACTAGTTTTACAGATATTGAGAAAGACATAGGCAACATGCCCGTTGCAGCTCCTGGCCCTGACTCATGGGCGTCTGTAGTTATGAGAAGTTTGAAAATACTATTAAACCATACATTCAGTGCTGTTTGGAAGAGATTAGATACAGGTACAATTTAAATGGTCTTAAATATGTACAGACATACCCCTCCCTTTTTCAAAAAAAAAAAAAAAAGGGCAGAAAAGTGATGGCAGAAATGACAGACCAGGAACACTAACATTACATATCATCATAGCTTAAAAATCTTTGAACCTATGACAAATGTGTCCTAAAACTCACAGTCCTGTGAGTTTTAGGACTCACAATTATTAGATCATTATGACAAAAATCACCAAGGTCTTAAGAGAAAACTAAAACGCATGCGGTCTACACATATTTTACAAATGCATTTGACATATACGACCATGGAGTGTTGGACCTTAAAACAAGGTCAATAGGTATAACAGGAAAAAATAGGGAACTGTATATCAATTTGTAACCAAACAAACACAGAGAGTCGTAGTAAACCAAATTCCTATCTCAGTAAAGTAAAAAACTTAGTTCCCCAAGGACCGATCTTTGGACCTTCTCTGTTTCTCCTTCTCATAAAGCAACAAACACTACACTTCGCGTCAACCTTCGCAGACGCTACCAAAATAAGCATGAAAGTTGCGCCAGTAGAAAACGCAGACATATATCAAAGAGATACCCACAAAGTTTTCTAATGGGAAAATGAAAACAAGATGTTCAATAGCAACAAACTGCAACTCTATGAAGAAAATGGGAAAATTTAAGAAGTTAAACCAAGCCACGGACGGTGGACACGGACGATGACCGTCTTAATAGATTAGTAAATGTTAAAGTTAAAGACCCAGGGATAAACCTGCTTGTACTGCGTGAACATCAGGATGAAGAACGTGAACATCAAGATGTTGAGCGTGAACATCAAGATGAAGAACGTGAACATCAAGATGAAGAACGTGAACATCAAGATGAAAAATACTACACAACAAGTTGTACTTCTCTTTCATTCAACTCTTCTAGTTCACTTTTCTCTCTTTTTTTAACTCTTCTAGTTTACATTTCTCTCTTTTCAACTCTTCTAGTTCACGTTTCTCTCTTTTTTAACTCTTCTAGTTCACGTTTCTCTCTTTTTTAACTCATCTAGTTCACGTTTCTCTCTTTTTTAACTCTTCTAGTTTACGTTTCTTTCTTTTCAACTCTTCTAGTTCACGTTTCTCTCTTTTTCAACTCTTCTAGTTCACGTTTCTCTCTTTTCAACTCTTCTAGTTCACATTTCTCTCTTTTTCAACTCTTCTAGTTCACGTTTCTCTCTTTTCAACTCTTCTAGTTCACGCTTCTCTCTTTTTTAACTCTTCTTGTTCACGTTTCTCTCTTTTTTAACTCTTCTAGTTCACGTTTCTCTCTTTTCAACTCTTCTAGTTCACGTTTCTCTCTTTTCAACTCCTCTAGTTCACGTTTCTCTCTTTTTTTTAACTCATCTAGTTCACGTTTCTCTCTTTTTAACTATTCTAATTCATGTTTCTCTCTTTTTTTTAACTCCTCTAGTTCACGTTTCTCTTTCTTTCAAATCTTCTAGATCATGTTTCTCTCTCTTTCAAATCTTATAGTTCACATTTCTCTCTTTTTCTTCTCTTCTAGTTGACATTTCTCTCTCTTTTCTACTCTTCTACATCACTTTTTTCTCTTTTTCTTCTTTTTATGTATTTCATTGTCACTGCTTCTCTCTATATAATTTGCTTCAACTGTTTGTCCAGCTAATCTCCTGGAAATAACTGTGTTATTCTTTAATCTCACTGGTAAACAATGGCCCTGTGTGTGTGTGTGTGTGTGTGTGTGTGTGTGTGTGTGTGTGTGTGTGTGTGTGTGTGTGTGTGTGTTGTGTGTGTGTGTGTGTATTGTGTGTGTGTGTGTGTGTTGTGTGTGTGTGTGTGTGTGTGTGTGTGTGTGTGTGTGTGTGTGTGTGTGTGTGTGTGAATTCAACAATTATCAACAGTATTATGTTAAGTTTCATTACACTCTCCATCTCAACTTTAGCAACATATTCACAGTAAACAATTTAAACTCTCATTAATCCGGCACCTCAGGAGCGGCATCTGGCACCGGCGCCTAATAATATGAGTTCTTTAAGTAGGCACTGGTGAAAAATTACTTGTCCAGTAATTACTTCATCTCATATGGGTTTAAGTCTTATTTGCATTTTAATTAGGCTTGTTGGAGTCTCGGCAACCTGAGCATTATTGGGTGTATCTAAATTAACGTTATATACGAGAAACTGCAAGTAACAACACTCATAGTATAGATCAGTGGTTCTCAACGTGGGGGTCGCGGACCCCCTTAGCACGGCTTTATTCCAACTGATGTGCGATGCATAGCAGTAGTATTGAGCCTCTAACACGCGCTCTATTTTCTCTAGCAACGGAGCTTAAAATTGTAATGTTAGCTTTTAGGGGAACACAATTTTACTCTAAGGTTAAAAATGGTTCCTGGTTCTGGAAAAGGCTGAGAGCCACTGGTTATGGGACAGCACCCATAACCATGGCACCTGGGAGCAGGAGCACCTGTTGTCGCAGCTGTCGAATTGGTAATTCTACTGTGAACAGGTGTTAGTAAAGTTAGTTATTAAGATTTGCAGAGAAATTTTTCTTGTCTCGTGGTTCAAGTGGCAGCGTCTTGGGCTCACTTCCGAAGGACCCAGGTTCGCTCCTGGCACAAGTGTAGACGATGGACACGCTTGCTTACCACCATTGCCCCTGTTACCTAACAACAACTAGGCACCTGATTGTTAGCTTACTGTTATGTGTCGCATCCCGGCGTGGGGGGAGAATCAAAGCACCCAAAGGAAATAAGCCAGACTGAGTGGCTTCCTTCGTTTAACCTGGTCTGTTAAGCCCCCGGCTTAATAATTCATAAAATAAAATTTCTACTAGTAGGATAACATTTAGAAAGGTCTTGGAAAAGCACCAGGGGGGTTGGGTACTGTTTGAACATATGCAGGTTTGATCCACGGAAGGGGATGAGGGGTACAATTCCTTGCAACAAGAGCCCCTCACCAGCATCAAAGAACCTTCCTTGAGAGGTTCAGAAGCCAACGCTGGCAACGAGACTGGTAACAAACGAACATGGCTTGACAACACTAATGTGCCCATAGACCCTAGTGTAGTTGATAGGCTTTAAACCCCATAAACTAGCCAAGACTACCTCAGCTATATAAACAAGGCACCTGAATTTCGGCAATATATTCTTGGTTATTTTACAACCGGAGGTCTGTCTGAGCTCCTTTATAACGGACAGACTTGCATAGCAACAGTCTCGTAGTTCCTTTATAACGGACAGACTTGCATAGCAATAGTCTCGTAGTTCCTTTATAACGGACAGACTTGCATAGCAACAGTCTCGTAGTTCCTTTATAACGGACAGACTTGCATAGCAACAGTCTCGTAGTTCCTTTATAACGGACAGACTTGCATAGCAACAGTCTCGTAGTTCCTTTATAACGGACAGACTTGCATAGCAACAGTCTCGTAGTTCCTTTATAACGGACAGACTTGCATAGCAACAGTCTCGTAGTTCCTATATAACGGACAGACTTGCATAGCAACAGTCTCGTAGTTCCTTTATAACGGACAGACTTGCATAGCAACAGTCTCGTAGTTCCTTTATAACGGACAGACTTGCATAGCAACAGTCTCGTAGTTCCTTTATAACGGACAGACTTGCATAGCAACAGTCTCGTAGTTCATTTATAACGGACAGACTTGCATAGCAACAGTCTCGTAGTTCCTTTATAACGGACAGACTTGCATAGCAACAGTCTCGTAGTTCCTTTATAACGGACAGACTTGCATAGCAACAGTCTCGTAGTTCCTTTATAATGGACAGACTTGCATAGCAACAGTCTCGTAGTTCCTTAAATTACATTCACTTGTAAGACGTAGAATGAGGGGAGACATGATCGAGGTATACAAGTGGAAAATAGGTATTAACAAAGGGGATATAAATAAGGTCTTGAGGGTATCTCTCCAAGAGAGAACCCGCAATAATGGATTCAAGTTAGATAAGTTTAGATTTAGAAAGGATATAGGAAAGTATTGGTTTGGAAATAGGGTAGTTGATGAGTGGAACAGTCTGCCTAGTAGGGTTATTGAAGCTAGGACCTTGGGTAGTTTTAAATTTAGGTTGGATAAATTCATGAGTGAGTGGGGTTGGATTTGAGTGGGAATTGCACATGAGTAAATAAAATTATCAAATCTTATTTCTTGGGTAGCATTGAAAGTTGGGTTGAACAAGTGTTCTGTTGGTGGGATGGAATGTGAAGGACCTGCCTAGTATGGGCCAACAGGCCTGCTGCAGTGTTCCTCCTTTCTTATGTTCTTATGTTATAACGGACAGACTTGCATAGCAACAGTCTCGTAGTTCCTTTATAACGGACAGACTTGCACAGCAACAGTCTCGTAGTTCCTTTATGACGGACAGACTTGCATAGCAACAGTCTCGTAGTTCCTTTATAACGGACAGACTTGCACAGCAACAGTCTCGTAGTTCCTTTATAATGGACAGACTTGCATAGCAACAGTCTCGTAGTTCCTTTATAACGGACAGACTTGCATAGCAACAGTCTCGTAGTTCCTTTATAACGGACAGACTTGCACAGCAACAGTCTCGTAGTTCCTTTATGACGGACAGACTTGCATAGCAACAGTCTCGTAGTTCCTTTATAACGGACAGACTTGCACAGCAACAGTCTCGTAGTTCCTTTATAACGGACAGACTTGCATAGCAACAGTCTCGTAGTTCCTTTATAACGGACAGACTTGCACAGCAACAGTCTCGTAGTTCCTTTATAACGGACAGACTTGCATAGCAACAGTCTCGTAGTTCCTTTATAACGGACAGACTTGCATAGCAACAGTCTCGTAGTTCCTTTATAAGAACATAAGAAAGAAGGAACACTGCAGCAGGCCTACTGGCTAATGCGAGGCAGGTCCAGGTCTCCTACCGACTTAACCCAATGACCCAACCTAGTCAGGTCAAGTCACATTCACTTAAGACAGGAGCACGGCATCAGACCTAGTAGCACAAGCTAGTCAGGTCCAACTCACACCCACCCGCACCCACTCATGTATTTATCTATCCTATTTTTAAAACTACATAACGTTTTAGCTTCTATGACTGTACTCGGGAGTTTGTTCCACTCATCCACAACTCTATTACCAAACCAATGCTTTCCTATATCCTTCCTGAATCTGATTTTTTCCAACTTAAAACCATTGCTGCGAGTCCTGTCTTGGCTAGATATTGTTAGCATGCTATTTACATCCCCTTTATTTATTCCTCTTTTCCATTTATACATCTCAATCATATCCTCCCTAATTCTACGCCTTTCTAGAGAGTGTAAATTCAGGGCCTCAGTCTGTCCTCATAGGGAAGATTTCTGATGTGTTCAGACCATCTGTCATGAAGGAAGTACAGCATAGAGCCGGAGAAGTGGCTTATATACTGTAGTCAGGTGAGTGGAAGCAGGAGGAGGCGGGGTCACAGTGGAACCATCCACTTGTGTAAGTAGGTCTTCGTCCAATGGTTGGATAAGTGTTGAAGAATTTCTTGTATCAAGATCCCATGATGTTGCAGTGTCTGACATTTATCACATCTATCAGATACTGCAACATCATGGGATCTTGATACAAGGAATTCTTCAATACTTGTCTAACCTTTGGACGAAGGCCTACTTACACTAGTGGATGTGAGAAGTGTGAAAAATTGTCGGGATCACAATGGAACTATCCACTGTGACCCCGCCTCCTCCTGCTTCACCCCATCTGTCTACAGTATATAAGCCACTTCTCTGCCATATGCTGTACTTCCTACAAGATTGATAGACTGAACAAATCGACTCCAGGTTGAGGGACTGATTACCTCAAACTCCTTCCTGCTTTGTATTGGACTGATGAAGCCACTGTGTGGCGAAACGTTTCTTCAATAAAGATTCCCATATGTTGCATAAGTGTCTCAATCTTCAACTTGTCGGTTTTTAAACCATTTATCACAAGATTTCTGATACATGGGATCAACTTTGTCATCCATTCTGTAATACGGTGACCAGAACTGTGCAGCATAATCTAAATGAGGCCTAACCAAAGATATACAGTGGACCCCCCCCCCGCCTAACGAGCAAAATTCATTCCAGAAGTCTGCTCAAGTGCCATTACCGAACGAATTTACCCCTTAAGAAATAATGTCAAGTAGGTTAGTCCATTTCAGACCCCCAAAAATACACTTACAAAAGCACTTACAATATTATACTTACATAATTGTACGATTTCCGGGGTGCTCGTTAGGCGGGGGTCCACTGTATTGAGTTGAAGAACAACCTGAGGACTCCTATTATTTATACTTCTTGATATGAAGCCAAGGATTCTGTTAGCTTTATTGCAACACTTATGCACTGCTGTCTTGGTTTTAGATTACTGCTAACCAGAACTCCTAAATCCTTTTCGCAATCAGTAGTATTAAGATCTACATTATTTAATTTATATGTAGCATGGTTATTTTCCTGTCCAATGTCTATATTAAACTACATCTGCCACTAACGGACAGACTTGTATAGCAACAGTCTCATAAGAGCAAAGATCACAGTGGCAACACCAAGGAAATGACAGTGAAAGTGAGTTATTATTAAGGAAGTCATGACAACAGTCATCATGGTATGGTCATGACAGCCATCATGGGAGGGGGTCATGGCAGCTATCATGGAATGGTCATGACAGCCATGATGGGGGGGTCATTGCGGCCATCATAGCAGGGTCATGACAGCCATGATGGGGGGGTCATAGCAGCTATCATTGCAGGGTCATGACAGCCATCATGGAATGGTCATGACAGCCATGATGGGGGGGGGTCATGGCAGCCATCATGGCAGGGTCATAACAGCCATCATGGCATGGTCATCAACTCAGAAGAGCAGTAATAAAACACTACTGACAACGGAAATATTCCTGCTACACACATGAAGCTCAAAGCTTTTGCGATGATCTCTCTCTCTCTCTCTCTCTCTCTCTCTCTCTCTCTCTCTCTCTCTCTCTCTCTCTCTCTCTCTCTTTGCCATCCTCTCCCTCACTCTCTGTTGTATCATTATTATTGTTGTTGTTTTCGTTGGTGTTGTTGCTGTTTTTATTTACCACTGCGACTAATAATAATGACCTATATGCCCCCTGACCACTGTGTCTGCTCCAGTGACCAGGTCAATTAGGCCACAAATATAAAAACAGGTAACGGCAAACTTTCTCTTTAGACATTTCGCTCAGGACCAAACTATATATCAGTTGTGGATGAAGGAAGCAAATAATCGTGAAATCCAGACACTGGTCAGGTGAAGGGGGAGGGGGGGAGGTCAGGTCACATGCAGTGAGGTCAAGGAAATAGTAGGTCAGGTAACATGGAGTGATGGCAGGGAAATTAGGTCAGGTCACATGCAGCTATGGCAGGTGAAGTAGGTCAGGTCACATGCAATTAAGGTAGGGGAAGTAGGTCAGGTAACATGCAGTGATGGCAGGGGAAGTAGGTCAGGTCACATGCAGTTATGGCAGGGGAAGTAGGTCGGTCAGGTAACATGCAGTGACGGCAAGGAAGGAGGTCAGGTTACATTCAGTCACGGTAGAGAGGTGGTAGGTTAGGTCACATGCAATCATACCACGGAAGTAGGTCAGGTCACACATGTGAAGCTAATGTGGAGAATTCAAGTGGAAGAGGATCAGGTAGGACTACAAAGGAATCTGGACAGGCTGCAAGCCTGGTCAGGCAACTGGCTCCTGGAGTTTAATCCCACCAAGTGCAAAGTCATGAAGATTGGGGAAGGGTAAAGAACTGCAAACCTCACTCAAGGAAAAGGATCTTGGGGTGAGCATCATACCGAGCACATCTCCTAAGGCGCACATCAACCAAATAACTGCTGCAGCATATGGGCGCCTGGCAAACCTAAGAATAGAGTTTCGATACCTCAGTAAGGAATCATTCAAAACTCTGTACACCGTGTACGTCAGGCCCATATTTGAGTATACAGCACCAGTATGGAACCCACACCTGGTCAAGCACGTCACGAAATTGAAGAAAGTGAAAAGATTTGTAACAAGACTAGTCCCTGACGACAATGGAGGACAGGAGGGATAGAGGGAACATGTTAACGACATATAAAATACTGAGAGGAACTGACAAGATGAATAAGGATAGGATGTTTCAGAGAGGGGTCACAACAACAAGGTGTCACAACTGGAAGCTGAAAATTCAGATGAGTCACAGGGATGTTAGGAAGTATTTCTTCAGTCAGAGAGCTGTCAGTAAGTGGAACAATCTGGAGAGTGATGTAATGAAGGCAGGATCCGTTCAAAGTTTTAAGAAGAGGTACGATGAAACTCATGGAGGAGGGAGAGAGTGGATCTAGTTGCGACCAGCGAAGAGGCAGGGCTAGGAGCTGTGACTCGACCCCTGGAGTATACCTGGAGAGGGTTTCGGGGGTCAACGCCCCCGCGACCCAGTCTGAGACTAGGGCTCGTGGTAGATCAGGGTCTAATCAACTAGGCTGTTACTGCTGGCCGCACGCAAACCGACGTAAGAACCACAGCCCGGCTGGTCAAGTACTGACTATAGGTGCCTGTCCAGCGCCTTCTTGAAGACAGCCAAGGGTCTATTGGTAATCCCCCTTATGTATGCTGGGAGGCAGTTGAACAGTCTTGGGCCACTGACACTTACTGTGTTGTCTCTCAGTGTACTCGTGGCGCCCCTGCTTTTCATTTGGGGAATGTTGTATCTCCTGCCGAGTCTTTTGCTTTTATAGGGTGTGATTTTCGTGTGCAAGTTTGGTACTAATTCCTCCAGGATTTTTCAAGTGAGGTGAGTACAAATAGGAGAGTACACACACACAATACAACCAATACACATACCTTAGACCCACCTCGCACCATATACCCCACCACACATACCATACAACCACCACACACCACACAATCATCCCAGAATACAACCAACACACAGCATACACCTATAGACACAATATAATCACTACACAACATACACCCACCACACACCATACAATCACAAAACTAGATACATCCACTATACACAATACTACAATCACACACACCATACACGCACCATACACACACCATATAACCATCGTACACATGCACACACACACCATACAACTATCATACTCACCATAAACCTAACTTATACACACACCATACAAGCACCATATTACAACTACCAAACACACACCCAGTATAAAGATTATGCACACCATACAACCATCATACAGAAATACAATACATCCACCACACACACCATAGAATCCTCACACATAGCATACAACCACCACCCACACCATACAGTTACAAAATCCACCATGAAACTACATACACCATACAACCATAACATTCACCATACAACCATAACATACACAATAAAACCACTATATACACAGTACAACTGTCACACACACCATACACCCACACACACCATACACCAACACACACCATACACCCACACCTTACAATTATCGCACACCACACACACACCATATACCTATCACATATAACATAAAAACGCACCATATAACTATCACATTCTAAAAACCTACCATACACCTCATTCGTACACCATACACACACCACATACACCATAACCTCACTACATACACCATACTCACTACATACACCATACCCACTACATACACCGTACCCACTACATACACCATGCCCACTACATACGCCATACCCCCACCACATACATAATACCCGCTACATACACCATATCCCCACCACATGCACCATACCCACACCACATACACCATACCCTACTACATACACCATACATACACTACAAACACTATACCCCTACATATACCATAAACCCACTCTATACACCATACCCCCACTACATACACCATACCCCCACTACATACACTATACCCCACTACATATACCATAACCCCACTACATACACCATACCCCCACTACATACACCATACCCCCACTACATACACCATATCCTCACTACATACACCATACCCCACTACATGCACCATACCCCCACTACATACACTATACCCCACTACATATACCATAGCCCCACTACATACACCATACCCCACTACATACACCATATCCTCACTACATACACCATACCCCACTACATGCACCATACCCCCAGTACATACACCATACCCCACTATATACACCATATCCTCACTACATACACCATACCCCACTACATACACCATACCCCACTACATACACTATACCCCACTACATATACCATAACCCCACTACATACACCATACCCCCACTACATACACCATATCCTCACTACATACACCATACCCTCACTACATACACCATACCCCCACTACATACACCATATCCTCACTACATACACCATACCCCCACTACATACCTCGCTCCACTTTGCTCTCTCATAACACAATGAAAAAAGGCATCAGCGAGTGCCATAAACACTAATTACCAGCGGAAAACAGCATTTGGCACCGCTGCCACGAGCACTAAGAGCCACTTGGCAACCTGCTCCAGCCTCCCGTTTTCTCTATGCACGGGGGAAACTACAAAATTATTGATATTACTGTATTTGTGTATCCAGCGCCGCGTTGAAAATTGTTGGGTTCTACAAAGTTATTTATGAGTCATTCCGTATCCTAAGACTACCCTCGTAGGTGCTGAAAAATGTGCAAAATGGGAAGGACAAGTATGGCAGGAGGTTGAGTTGCCAACTTCACTCTATCACCTCATGTCTGGCTGTGGCTAGAACTAGCAACTGACGTCTGGCTGTGGCTAGAACTAGCAACACTCGTCTGGCTGTGGCTAGAACTAGCAACTGACGTCTGACTGTAGCTAGAACTAGCACCTCACGTCTGGCTCTGGCTAGAACTAGCAACTGACGTCTGGCTGTGGCTAGAACTAACTACTAAATAAAAGAAATGAGTTTAAATTTATTATACAGGTTAAAAGCTAATATGATTTATTAATGAAAGATAATAAAATAATTAGAAAGGGAGGCAGGACTACATTAATTTTTGCATTAATGTTACTATTATTTATAATATTTTGATTTACAGCACTCAATGTTCATTATATGTATATATATATATATATATATATATATATATATATATATATATATATATATATATATATATATATATATATATATATATATATACACACACACGCCAAGGTATAAAAAATTACCCAAGGTTAATATATACAGGAAAACCGAAGTGCCAGAGGAATAGAAAGGAAGGTATGAGAAGCACATTGAATGTTACTAAATGAGGTGATACCTCACTCATGTATCACGCAAGTGAGGTGATACCTCACTCATGTATCACGCAAGTGAGGTGATACCTCACTCATGTATCACGCAAGTGAGGTGATACCTCACTCATGTATCACGCAAGTGAGGTGATACCTCACTTATGTATCACGCAAGTAAGGTGATACCTCACTCATGTATCAAGTGAGGTGATAAAATAGAGCTTCATTTCTTAAGAAGAAAGAGAACTGAGGAGCACTGTAAGAGTCCTACTGGCTCACACAGGCTTAATAACACAAGAGCGCTGCAGGGTTCCTACTGACCCCACAAGAGCGCTGCAGGATTCCTACTGACCCCACAAGAGCGCTACAGGGTTCCCACTGACCCCACAAGAGCGCTACAGGGTTCCTACTGACCCTACAAGAGCGCTGCAGGGTTCCTACTGACCCCACAAGAGCGCTACAGGATTCCTACTGTCCCCACAAGAGCACTGCAGGGTTCCTACTGACCCCACAAGAGCGCTGCAGGATTCCTACTGTCCCCACAAGAGCACTGCAGGGTTCCTACTGACCCCACAAGAGCGCTGCAGGATTCCTACTGACCCCACAAGAGCACTGCAGGATTCCTACTGACCCCACAAGAGCACTGCAGGATTCTGACCCCACAAGAGCGCTGCAGGATACCTACTGACCCCACAAGAGCGCTGCAGGATACCTACTGACCCCACAAGAGCGCTGCAGGGTTCCTACTGACCCACGCTACTGGACAATGTAATTGTCTTATAAATTTATTGTTAACCGTAATTGAAAAAAAGTGTATCTATACTTTCAACAAGTAAAAACTCGATAGTACAATTATATTGTCGAAACTTTAATAAGAATTATAATATATTAATGAATCTGAAAAAGTTACCAAGATACATGCAAATTTGTCCAGCCTCTAAATAGCACTAATATAGTCACACTATGGTGTCCAACCAACAAGGAAAACTCGTATTGGTAATTTCTGATTAAATATTTCACGTCGAAGCATTTAAAAATATAAGAATGAAGGGGGCCTACCATCCCCCCTTGCAGGGTTCTCCAAAATCCATCCCGTCAGTCATACATTTGTCTAGCCTATTTTTAAATAAAAACAATTTTGTTTTCTTTTGGCATAGAACACTGTTGACAAAAGACACAATCTGTATTTATTGGAAAAGTATTTTTGTTTTTAACATTAAGAACAACGTTCTGGACTATTAAAGTGTCTAATTTATAGATGCCAGAACTCAATATTAATTTTTTTTTGCATTATGCTTAATAAGTGATTCCACAATATTTCCTTGAATTATAGAATTACTTATAAGTAATTCTTCGGGATTAGTCCAGTCTACACAATGGTCACTATCTCTCACATGAATTAACAAAATACTGGAGTCTTCTTCAGAACATACTGCATAATTATGCTGTTTAACTCTGGTCTTAAGTGGCTTCCCAGTTTATCCTAAGTAAAAGTTATCACAGCTTTAACAAGGAATGATGTATACACAATCCAAAAAATGCTGTGGGAGAATTGTTAATGGTTTTGTTTTGTTAGAGTCCAGCTATATTTAAAGACAACTTTAACACTGAAGTATTAAAAGGCTTGTGGGAGATGTGAGAGATTGTCATTAATTGGAAAAAAAGGTCGTTATTTTGATAACCTATATAGTAAATTTCATGAAGTAATTTTTTTTTTCATTTTAAATGTACAATTGTTTTCCCACTCTTAAAGTGTGAATCAGAAGTGCTTTAGAAAACATTGTTTTTATTGGTTTGTAATATACACTCTGTGTACAAACAGTTTGCTTGATCTGCAAACACAATTCTCCTACCCTCCTTCCAACCAGAGAGCCACCCTTAAGCTCCCTATCCCTCCTAACCAGAGAGCCACCCTTAAGCTCCCTATCCCTCCTAACCAAAGAGACACCCTTAAGCTCTCTAACCCTCCTAACCAGAGAGCAACCCTTAAGCTCCCTATCCCTCCTAACCAGAGAGCAACCCTGAAACTTCCTAGCCCTCCTAACCAGAGAGCAACCCCCTGAACTCCCTAGCCCTCGTAACCAGAGAGCAACTCCCTGAACTCCCTAGCCCTCGTAACCAGAGAGCAACCTTTAAGCTCCCTAACCCTCCTAACCAGAGAGCAACCCCCTGAACTCCCTAGCCCTCCTAACCAGAGAACAACCCCCTGAACTCCCTAGCCCTCCTAACCAGAGAGCAACCCTTTAGCTTCCTATCCCTCCTATCCAGAGATCAACCCCTGAGATTGAATAATGATTAATAAGACACATGTGCAACACTTGAGTATCTGTATTCTGGGAACGTTTGGCCAGCCAGTGGCTTCTTCAGTCCAATGCTGAGAAACGGTAGTAGGAGAGGAGTGTGAGGTTATCAGTCCCCCAGCCTGGAGTCGAGGTGTTCAGGCCATCAATCAGTGCATCAGTCTTGATAAAAAGTGCAGCATATTCCCGGAGATGGAGCTAATATACTGTAGACAGATGAGGTGGAGCAGTGGTAGGCGGCGTCACTAGTGGAAATATCCACTAGTGGAAGTAGGTTGGGCGTATAGGATAGACAAGTTTTGAAAAAATTCTTGTATCAAGATCCTAAGATGTTGCTGTGTCTGACAGAGAACTATCTAGGACACACACACACACACACACTCACACACACACACACACACACACACACACACACTCACACACACACACGCACACACACTCACACACACACGCACACACACACACACACACACACTCACACACACACACACTCACACACACACACGCACACACACACACACACACACTCACACACACACACGCACACACACACACACACACACACGCACACGCTGCTATGTGAACTCGATACCTCAAAAGCGGTGGGACCGGACAACATTTCTCCGTGGGTCCTTAGAGAGGGAGCAGAGATGTTGTGTGTGCCACTAACACAAATCTTCAACACATCCATTGAAACTGGGCAACTACCTGAGGCGTGGAAGATGGCAAATGTAGTCCCAATTTTTAAGAAAGGAGACAGACACGAGGCATTAAACTACAGACCTGTGTCACTGACGTGTATAGTATGCAAAGTCATGGAGAAGATCATCAGGAGGAGAATGGTGGAGCACCTAGAAAGACACAAGCTTATAAACGACAACCAGCATGGTTTCAGGGAAGGAAAATCCTGTGTCACAAACCTACTGGAGTTTTATGACAAGGTAACAGAAGTAAGACACGAGAGAGATGGGTGGATAGACTGCATTTTTTTGGACTGCAAGAAGGCGTTCGACACAGTTCCTCACAAGAGATTAATGCAAAAGCTAGAGGATCAGGCACACGTAACAGGAAAAGCACTGCAATGGATCAGAGAATATCTGACAGGGAGGCAACAACGAGTCATGGTACGTGACGAGATGTCAGAGTGGGCACCTGTGACGAGTGGAGTTCCACAAGGGTCAGTCCTAGGACCTGTACTGTTTTTGGTATATGTGAATGACATAACGGAAGGGATAGACTCAGAAGTGTCCCTGTTTGCAGATGATGTGAAGTTAATGAGAAGAATCAAATCAGTCGAGGATCAGGCAGGACTACAAAGAGACCTGGACAGGCTGCAAGCCTGGTCCAGTAACTGGCTCCTTGAATTTAACCCTGCCAAATGTAAAGTCATGAATATCGGGGAAGGGCAAAGAAGACCGCAGACAGAGTATAGTCTAGGTGGCCAAAGCCTGCAAACCTCACTCAAAGAAAAAGATCTTGGGGTGAGTATAATACCGAGCACATCTCCTGAGGCACACATCAATCATATAACTGCTGCAGCATACGGGCGGCTGGCAAACCTAAGAATAGCGTTCCAATACCTCACCAAGGAATCATTCAAGACTCTGTATACCATATACGTCAGGCCCATACTGAAGTATGCAGCACCAGTTTGGAACCCACACCTGGTCAAGCACGTCAAGAAATTAGAGAAAGTGCAAAGGTTTGCAACAAGACTAGTCCCAGAGCTAAGGGGATTGTCCTACGAAGAAAGGTTAAGGGAAATCGGCCTGACGACACTAGAGGACAGGAGGGTTAGGGGAGACATGATAACGACATATAAAATACTGCGAGGAATAGATAAGGTGGACAGAGACAAGATGTTCCAGAGAGGGGACACAGAAACAAGGGGTCACAATTGGAAGTTGTAGACTCCTATGAGTCAAAGGGATGTTAGGAAGTATTTCTTCAGTCATAGAGTTGTCAGGAAGTGGAATAGCTTGGAAAGCGACATAGTGGAGGCAGGAACCATACATAGTTTTAAGACTAGGTTTGATAAAGCTCATGGAGCAGGGAGAGAGAGGACCTAGTAGCAATCAGTGAAGAGGCGGGGCCAGGAGCTATGACTCGACCCCTGCAACCACAAATAGGTGAGTACAAATAGGTGAGTACGCACACACACACTCACACACACACACACACACACACATACACACACACACACACACACACACACACACACACTCACACACACACACATACTGGAGTATGCAGCACCAGTTTGGAACCCACACCTAGCCAAGCACGTGAAGAAGCTCGAGAAAGTGCAAAGGTTTGCAACAAGACTAGTCCCGGAGCTAAGGGGTATGTCCTATGAGGAGAGGTTAAGGGAAATTGACCTGACGACACTGGAGGACAGGAGAGATAGGGGGGATATGATAACAACATATAAGATACTGAGAGGAATTGACAAAGTGGACAGAGACAGAATGTTCCAGAGATGGGACACAGCAACAAGGGGACACAGTTGGAAGCTGAAGACTCAGATGAATCACAGAGTATTTCTTCAGTCACAGAGTGGTCGGGAAGTGGAATAGTTTAGGAAGCGATGTAGTCGAGGCAGGCTCAATACATAGCTTTAAGAAGAGGTATGATAAAGCTCATGACGCAGGGAGAGTGACCCAGTAGCGGCCAGTGAAGAGGCGGGGCCAGGAGCTATGAATCGACCCCTGCAACCACAACTAGGTGAGTACCACTAGGTGAGTACATGTCAGAGGAGACATGATAACGACATACAAAATACTGCGGGGAATTGACAAGGTAGACAGTGACAGGATGTTCCAGAGAGTTAACACAAGGGGACACAACTGGAAGCTGAAGACTCAGATGAGTCAAAGGGATGTTAGGAAGCATTTCTTCAGCCACAGAGTAGTCAGGAAGTGGAATAGTCTAAAGAAAGATATAGTGGAGGCAGGAACCATACATAGTTTTAAGACAAGGTATGATAAAGCTCATGGAGCAGAGAGAGCAGAGACCCAGTAGCGGACAGCGAAGAGGCGGGGCCAGGCGCTGAGTCTCGACCCCTTCAACCACAATTAGGTGAGTACAATTAGGTGAGTACACACACACAAACCTAAGAATAGCAAACCTAAGATTAGCGTTCCAATACCTCACTAAGGAATCGTTCAAGACTCTGTACACCATATACGTCAGACCCATACTGGAGTATGCAGCACCAGTTTGGAACCCACACCTGGTCAAGCACGTCAAGAAACTAGAGAAAGTGCAAAGGTTTGCAACAAGACTAGTCCCAGAGCTAAGGGGATTGTCCTACGAAGAAAGGTTAAGGGAAATCGGCCTGACGACACTAGAGGACAGGAGGGTTAGGGAAGACATGATAATGACATATAAAATACTGCGAGGAATAGATAAGGTGGACAGAGACAAGATGTTCCAGAGAGGGGACACAGAAACAAGGGGTCACAATTGGAAGTTGAAGACTCCTATGAGTCAAAGGGACGTTAGGAAGTATTTCTTCAGTCATAGAGTTGTCAGGAAGTGGAATAGCCTAGAAAGTGACGTAGTGGAGGCAGGAACCATACATAGTTTTAAGACGACGTTTGATAAAGCTCATGGAGCAGGGAGAGAGAGGACCTAGTAGCAGTCAGTGAAGAGGCGGGGCCAGGAGCTATGAATCGACCCCTGCAACCACAAATAGGTGAGTACAAATAGGTGAGTACACACACACACCCAGTATTCACCTTGTTTTATCAATTTTGTTGTGTTTAATTGCTCTAGTAACTTGTCATTTCCTAAGAGTAATAAGTAATATTCCAGTGAACTTCTAGAGATTCAAGCAGTAAAGTTACTTTAATTTTTGCCAGTGAATATTCTATCGAATTGTTTTATCAGATTGTTGCTAGTGCCATAACCATTATTGAATTCTTTTAATTAATTGTGCATTTAATTCTTTTATTGTGTTGCAATTTTGTTGATATTTAAAGAAAAGAAAACTCATTTTGCTGTTCAAGTTAAAGCTAGATTGTTTTAATTTAGTGTGTTGAGTTTCCTTGCCAAGTAAATTTCCAGTGAGTTATCTTTTCTTTAGTGTTATTGTGCTATTATCCGTGTTACTTATGCAGAATAGTTAATAATTTCTATCAGTTAAACTATACTGTGCTGTATACTTGTGTCAATTTTGCTTCATTTTAATTCTCGTTTAATTGCTCAGTCATGTCTCAAGTAAATTCAAGTGATAACTGTGTGTTTTCTGCCAGTCAAGGCATTGAAGTTCTAGTAACCATGTGCGATAATACTGTGTGTATTGCCATTCAGCACCATAATGATAATGAGTCAGTAAACAGCCCTCATAGTCCCTTAATGACTGAAAGACAGTCTCTAGCCTTTGAACAATGTGTTTGTTCTTCCAGCTTGTATCAGAGAATTGCCAGAGTGATGCGGAATGTGAAGTTCAGATTAGTTCTTGTAGAAAGTATGTTTTACTTGTTAACGTAGCCGAGCGGTCAAGGCACTAGTATTACTGTCACTCCTGTCTGGAATTCAGCCCCTACAATATCTTGCATGCAAGATAGCGTTCAGATGCCTAGGGTGCCAGAGGTATCCCGGACCGCCTTGAGTACTGAGTCTATCCTTGCAATGTTGCTAGTTCAAGTAGTAGTTCCTCTCCAGGGGACGCTTTGTTGAAGAAAGACTATTTGAATGAGTTATAGCATCTCTCGCTGATGCAAAAGTAATTGCAGAAAGCCGTTTCTGTTGCTAGTGTATTCACTAGAGTGCCAGTTGTTGTCCCTCGTGTTCCAGATAGTGTTTCTTCCAGTTGACAGTAAGCCTTTGCAGAGTAAAGTGTCGTGTGTCGAGTAATTCTTACCTGCAGTAAGAGATAGTGAGAGCCGTTCTCCTTTGCTCATACTTTGTGTCTTTGAGCAAACTATTTCAACCGGGGAGAGATCCATCCACTCCACCGAGTCTGTTCATTCCTTCAGTAGGAAAGTGATTATAAGTTGATAAAAACCGAGTTGTTCATTCCTCCAGTAGGAAAGTGATCATAAGTTGTGAGCTAAAGATAGAAAATCTGAAAATCCAGTTTAGAACCGAATTGTCGACTGTGTGTTTTGTTACTAAGTGTTCATTATCTAGAATTTTTTTGTGTGTGTTCATGTTCCGTGCGAGTTCTGAGTTTTAACAGTTGACCGTGCTAGCTGAGTCTCTCTTTTCTGTTAAAACTTCTTCCTTGTAAATATATTTATTCTTCCTCAGAACCCGCTGAGTGCATGAATACAGATTGATCGATCAAATTTGCAAATTGAAATTGTTATATATATATTGTTTATATCTAGATCCATTAAATTTCTCTTATGTACCATTAACTCAAGAAGTGCGAGAGTAAGATTAATCTTGATCAGTTCTAAGTTATGTGTTTGCTATTGTATAGATTCATCAAGTACCACCTGTCTGTTCAGTCTATAGAGTTGTATAGTATGCCGAGACGTCATACGATAACATGGCCGAGCTGTCGTATCAGTATCATATGTACACTTGTGTAGTGTACCAGCATTCAGCATTCATCCCACTTATACAGCTGGTCCCTTTGCGTGTGACGTCACGATACCCGCTGACGTCAGAGGCTCAGCGCATGTGCATAGTTTCACATAGGCGTACACCCTCACTAGCGTCAGACCTAGAACTGGACAGACGGTGGCTGGACTCTCTCCTACTGATACCGTAAATATACCGTAACCATCCTACAAGGAGTGTCTATGTCTACCTAAATATCTCTCCCAAGACCCACACAACATAAGGAAGTATTCACAGTGGAGGAAGGAAGGCAGTTGGGTAGACAGGACGGGGTGCGTCACCAACAAGGAATGTATCGAGTGCTGGAGGGCATACACACATCTGAGGGGGAGGTGAAGTAGTTACTCAGTGACCTTGATACCTCAAAGGCGATGGGTCTGGACAATATCTCACCATGGGTCCTTCGGGAAGGAGCTGAGGTTCTGAGTGTGCCACTTACCAAAATTTTCAACACATCCCTTGAAACTGGGCAGCTACCTGAGATATGGAAAAAGGCCAACGTAGTCCCCATCTTTAAAAAAGGAGACAGAAAAGAGGCACTAAACAACAGACCGGTGTCACTTACGTGTATAGTGTGCAAAGTCTTGGAGAAAATCATCAGGAAAAGAATGGTGGAGCATCTGGAGCAGAACAGGATAATCAACGCCAGACAGCACGGATTCAGGGAAGGCAAATCCTGTGTAACAAACCTCCTGGAGTTCTATGATAAAGTAACAGAGGTAAGGCAAGAGAGAGAAGGGTGGGTTGACTGCATTTTCTTGGACTGCAGGAAGGCCTTTGACACAGTTCCTCACATCAGATTAGTAAAGAAGATGGAAGACCAAGCGTGTATAACAGGAAGGGCACTGGAATGGATCAGGGAATACCTCACAGGGAGACAACAACGGGTCATGGTGCGTGATGAGGTATCACAGTGGGCGCCTGTGACGAGCGGTGTACCGCAGGGGTCAGTCCTAGGACCAGTGCTATTCTTGCTATATGTGAATGACATGACGGACGGGATAGACTCAGAAGTGTCTCTTTTCGCAGATGTGAAATTAATGAGGAGAATCACATCGGATGAAGACCAAGCAGGACTTCAAAGAGACCTGGACAAGCTTGACATCTGGTCTAGCAACTGGCTTCTCGAATTTAACCCCACCAAATGCAAAGTCATGAAGATCGGAGAAGGGCAAAGAAGACCGCTGACAGAGTACAGGCTAAGTGGACAAAGGCTACAAACCTCATCAAAGGAGAAAGACCTTGGGGTGAGTATAACACCAAGCACGTCTCCGGAAACACACATCAACCAGATAACCGCGGCAGCATATGGGCGACTGGCAAACCTAAGATTAGCGTTCCGTTACTTTAACAAGGAATCGTTCAAGACACTGTACACCGTGTACGTCAGGCCCATACTAGAGTATGCAGCACCAGTCTGGAAGCCACACCTGGTCAAGCACGTCAAGAAATTAGAGAAAGTGCAAAGGTTTGCGACAAGGCTAGTTCCACAACTCTGGGGACTGCCCTATGAAGAAAGGTTGAGGGAAATAGGACTAACAACACTGGAGGACAGAAGGGTTCGAGGAGACATGATAACGACATACAAAATACTGCGGGGAATCGACAAGGTAGATAGTGACAGGATGTTCCAGAGAGGAAACACAGAAACAAGGGGACACAACTGGAAGCTGAAGACTCAGATGAGTCAGAGGGATGCTAGGAAGCAATTCTTCAGCCATAGAGTAGTTAGGAAGTGGAATAGTTTAGCGAACGATATAGTGGAGGCGGGAACCATACATAGTTTTAAGACAAGGTATGATAAAGCTCATGGAGCAGGGAGAGCAGAGACCCAGTAGCGGACAGTGCAGAGGCGGGACCAGGAGCTGAGTCTCGACCCCTGCAACCACAATTAGGTGAGTACACACACACACACACACACACACACACACACACACACACACACACACACACGCGCGCGCACACACACACACACACAGGTGTTTACTGCCTCATCTAATCACCTGTTACAATGTCGGGGAAATTTTGGAGAGCCAAACTCAAGGTAGGAAATATGTGAAGCAATGAGAGGGGAGAGTGTGAGGGATGAGTGAGGGGAGAGTGTGGTGTGAAGGGAGAGTGTGAGGGGTAATTGAGGGGAGTGAGTGGTGTGAGGGAAGAGTAAGGGACAATATGTAGTGTGAGAGGAGAGTATTAGGGGTGAATGTGGAGGCTAGGTTAAAGGGGTGAATGTACGCTCCCCACCCACGTACACTCCCCACCCACGAACACACCCTACATACACTCCCACCTAGCAGTCACCGTCACAAGTAGCAGTGTACCAAGGCTGGGTCCTGTAGTCCAGGACACTGATATCAATTACCCGCTGAATAAATATTGCAGTAGAGAGCCAACACAATTGTACGGCTACTGGAATAAATGGCACAGCAAACTGTCCTGCAACTTATACAGCGAGCGTGGGGATACCTACACTCTTAGTGCAGGCCAGTGTGGGGATACCTACACTCTTAGTGCAGGCCAGTGTTGGGATACCTACACTCTTAGTGCAGGCCAGTGTGGGGATACCTACACTCTTAGTGCAGGCCAGTGTGGGGATACCTACACTCTTAGTGCAGGCCAGTGTGGGGATACCTACACTCTTAGTGCAGGCCAGTGTGGGGATACCTACACTCTTAGTGCAGGCTAGTGTGGGGATACCTACACTCTTAGTGCAGGCCAGTGTGGGGATACCTACACTCTTAGTGCAGGCCAGTGTGGGGATACCTACACTCTTAGTGCAGGCCAGTGTGGGGATACCTACACACTTAGTGCAGGCCAGTGTGGGGATACCTACACTCTTAGTGCAGGCCAGTGTGGAAATACCAACGCTTACAGCACGGGGAACGTTGGGATACCATCATTCTTAGCGCAACAAACAAGGGGATACCAACAATGGAGTATAAATTCTCCACACTGGGACAATCATGAACTGAGATGTCAGGTGATATCCCTCAGACTCATAAAGCAGGAAAATAACTGTAATTGTCCTTGTAGTAAACCTACTTACCACAGTGGCAAGAATAACAGGAAAACTTGTCCTTAGACTTACTCCACTACTACTGCTGCTACTACTACTACTACTACAACAACAACTACTACTACTACTACCACTACTACTACTACAACTACTACTATTACTATTGCCTCGCTTCATTTCCCTTTCTGTCTCTGGTACCACTACCATTGCCCACTCTACTTACTACTACCACTACTACCACCACTTCTATCTCCACTACTTCCACTACCAGCATTACCACTACCACTACCTCTCCACATCCTTCTTTCTCCCTTTCTTCGTCCCGTCCCTGTCCTCTTCTCTCTTATACACCGGGTCCCTCACCTTCGTGTGTCAGTGTGACTTGTCAATGGTCCGAGGCCGACCGACACGTCCTTATAAGCTTATTTCCCCTATGTTCGATTTTTTGTGTATTTTTTAGTTCATTCGAAATTCTTTTAAATCGGAGAACCATTATATAAAAAAAATATAAAAAATTGTCTAACTGTATTAATATAAATGACTAATGTAGATAACTGGTTTATATAACCGACTGATTAATGAATTAGACTCTTATGCAACACTTGGGTATTTTTATTGTGGAAACGTTTCGCCACACAGTGGCTTCATCAGTCCAATACAGAGAAGAACTGTTGAAAAAATAGAGATGAAGGTAATCAGTCCCTTTGCCTGGAGTCGATTATCAGTCCATCAGTATATTTCTACACGATTGTTGATTTGGACAATAGAGTTATACACGATTGTTGATTTTGCAATATATTTGTACACGATTGTTGATTTGGCAATAGATTTGTACACGATTGTTGATTTGGCAATATATTTGTACACGATTGTTCATTTGGCAATATATTTGTACACGAGTGTTGATTTGGCAATAGATTTGTACACGATTGTTGATTTGGCAATAGATTTGTACACGATTGTTGATTTGGCAATAGATTTGTACACGATTGTTGATTTGGCAATAGATTTGCGAACGAGTGTGACATTACTGAAGCGAAATATTCATTTGAAAAGAGAATTTGTAAAAAACGAGGCTCACTGAATCTATCCATTTGTTTGTATGTCACGTACACTTGTTTGTATGCCACGTACACTTGTTTGTATGTCACGTACACTTGTTTGTATGTCACGTACATTTGTTTGAATGCCACGTACACTTGTTTGAATGCCACGTACACTTGTTTGAATGCCACGTACACTTGTTTGAATGCCACGTACACTTGTTTGAATGCCACGTACACTCTTCTCTCACTTACTAACAGGGCAAAACGTCCCTCCCCTGCCAATTCTTCCTTGGGTGGAATATTTTCCCAAGTACACTTCTCTCCCACGTACACTCCTCTCCATCTCTTCAGCATACATTTCCCACCCAAGAACACTCTTACGTACACTCACGCACACCCCACGCACGTACACTACCCACCTACGTACACTCCTCGCCCACGTACACACCTCACGTACTACCCTCGATCCCAGCTTGCCTCTCCCCAACATACACTACTCCCCACAAACACTTACACAACCCCCCACCCAGCCACCTTCCCCACGTACAGCGGCCGTAATTGGGTATTATTCACAGTTCAGGAAGTGTCCATAATAACTAGCAGTGGTCGTACCTCCGGCAGCACCGCCTCGCCCAAACTGTCTAAGTTAGAAACTTGTGTTAATTAAATGGTAGAACAAGACTTGATGGTGTGAATTTTAATGAAGTTTGAGGTGTTGTTGTGCCAGTGAGGCAGCTCAGCCAATAATAATCATTCACTATCATGTTTTTCATCTCATGTTTTTCATACATAAGTATGGAAAGTTTGAAGAAACAGTATATCTTTCAAGTATAAATCATAATTTGTACATTAAAAAAATTGGAGATTATCAGGTGTTCCTTTAGGGTTTCCGTGAGATAATTAGAGAATGCCTCTTCTGATCGGCTTCAAACTCGCAACGCGATTAGTAGTTTTCAATTCGTTTTGGGCTTTATATGTTGAAATCTGCCAATATTACTTATTAAATGATGATTTCAGTTTCTACTCAATTGCTTGAGAATAATTCTATCTATAGGCTTCAAACTGTCAGTGCTTATGTATCTTACCTAAAGAAATTTTTGCATTTTCATTGGATTTTTAGATGATATTTTGCTAAAAAGAGAGCAAATGAGAGGGCGGGTGAGATGTTATCAACAAATTTTGTTGAAAATAAGAAAAAGTTTTGGAGTGAGATTAATAAGTTGAGAAAGCCTAGGGAAAGAATAGATTTGTCAGTTAAAAATAGGAGAAGAGAGTTATTAAACGGAGAGTTAGAGGTATCGGGAAGATGGAGAGAATATTTTGAGGAATTGTTAAATGTTGATGAAGACAGGGAAGCTGTGATTTTGTGTATAGGGCAAGGAGGAATAACATCTTGTAGGAGTGAGGAAGAACCAGTTGTGAGTGTGGGGGAAGTTCGTGAGGCAGTGGGTAGAATGAAAGGGGGTAAAGCAGCTGGGATTGATGGGACAAAGATAGAAATGTTAAAAGCAGGTGAGGATATAGTTTTAGAGTGGTTAGTGTTTTTATTTAATAAATGTATGGAAGAGGGTGATGTACCTAGGGACTGGCAGAGAGCATGCATAGTTCCTTTGTATAAAGGCAAAGGGGACAAAAGAGTGTAAAAATTATAGGGGAATAAGTCTGTTGAGTATACTTCGTAAAGTATATGATAGAGTTATTATTGAAAGAAAATAAGAGTAAGACGGAAAGCAGGATAGCAGATGAACAAGGAGGCTTTAGGAAGGGTAGAGGGTATGTAAACCAAGTGTTTGCAGTGAAACATTTAGGTGAAGAATATTTAGATAAGGGTAAAGAGGTGTTTGTGGCATTTATGGATTTTGAAAAGGCATATGATAGGGTGGATAGGGGGGCAATGTGGCAGATGTTGCAAATGTATGGAATAGGAGGTAGGTTATTGAATGAGGTGAAAAGCTTTTACGAGGATAGTGAGGCTCAGGTTAGAGTATGTAGGCGAGAGGGAGATTATTTCCCAGTAAAAGTAGGCCTTAGACAGGGATGTGTGATGTCACCGTGGTTGTTCAATATATTTATAGATGGAGTTGTAAGAGAAGTGAATGCTCGGGTCTTGGCAAGAGGTGTGGGGTTAAAAGATAAAGAATCTAACACAAAGTGGGAGTTGTCACAGTTGCTCTTTGATGACACTGTGCTTTTGGGTGATTCTGAAGAGAAGTTGCAGAGGTTGGTGGATGAATTTGGTAGGGTGTGTAAAAGAAGGAAATTAAAAGTGAATATAGAAAAGAGTGAGGTGATGAGGATAACAAAAACATTAGATAACAGAAGACTGGATATCAGATTGGAGTGAGAGAGTATGGAGGAGATGAATGTGTTCAGATATTTGGGAGTGGATGTGTCAGCAGATGGGTCTATGAAAGATGAGGTGAATCATAGAATTAACGTGGGGAAAAAGGTGAGTGGTGCACTGAGGAGCTTGTGGAGACAGAGAACTTTATCCATGGAAACAAAGAGGGGAATGTATGAGAGTATAGTTATACCAACACTCTTGTAAGTGTGTGAGACATGGGTTGTGAATGATGCAACAAGGAGAAGGCTGGAGGCAGTGGAGATGTCATGTCTGAGGTCAATGTATGGTGTGAATATAATGCAGAGAATCCGTAGTTTGGAGATTTGGAGGAGGTGTGGGATTACCAAAACTATTATCCAGAGAGCTGAGGAGGGGTTGAGATTGTTTGGACATGTAGAGAGGAAGGGTCAAAATACAATGACTTCGAGAGTGTAAAAATCTGTAGTGGAGGGAAGGCAGGGTAGGGGTCGGCCTAGAAAAGGTTGGAGGGAGGGGGTAAAGGAGGTTTTGTGTGCGAGGGGCTTGGACTTCCAGCAAGCGTGCGTGAGCGTGTTAGATATGAGCGAATGGAAACAAATGGTTTTTAGGACTTGACGTGCTGTTGGAGTGTAAGCAAGGTAACATGTATGAAGGGTTTCAGGGAAACCGGCAGGACGGAATTGATTCCTGGAGATGGGAAGTACAGTGCCGGCACTCTGAAGGAGGGGTGTTAATGTTGCAGTTTTGTTTTTGTGGCAAGACAGTGATGGAGTGAGTGATGATGAAAGTTTTTCTTTCTCGGGGCACCCTGCCTTGGTCGGAAACGGCCTGTGTTAATAAACAAAAATTGCTATTTTTATTAAAAATATGAGAGGATATCATATATACTCTTCTGAAGAGCTAAGAATTGTTTCACATAACATTTCACAAAATTAAGTATATTTAGTCTTTCAATTATAATTTTGTAAAATGCGTAGGTGAAGAGCTACCATGAGTCTATTAAAGATTAGTCTATTTGTTTCTGTAATAGACAGGACCCCCAGGGAGGTACTACCAGCTTCTCAAACGGTAGTAACTTGATAATATTTTTACACTCTGGCAGGAAAGCTGATCTTCCCTTTTTTCCCACGTTCTTGTTAATTGACCAATTTTACCTATTCGGCCTTGGTGGGAAACGGCCTATGTGTTAATAAAATAAAATAAAATAATATATATATATATATATATATATATATATATATATATATATATATATATATATATATATATATATATATATATATATATAATATATATATATATATATATAATTATTTTTTTTTTTATATATAATATATATATTGAAAAACAACCACGGGGGTAGTTGAGTGATAGCTTTAGGCCCTTAGTGTTACAATCAACACATCAGGAGCTTACAATTATTCAGAAAAGAGGTGAAGGTCCGTATTTGCTTGGACCTCCTCCTCCTCTTTTCTGCATTATTGCAAGCTCCTGCTGATGTGTTGATTGCAACACGAAAGGCCTAGAACTATCATTCAACTCCCCCGTGGTTGTTTTGCATCTTGTATTGCTTGTTCGCGATATTTGCATACTCCTTCATTGACCACTTTATTAGATACACTCTTCTAGTACTGGACTGAGTCCTCATTTTTCCGTAGATCAGCCTGAGTTCTTCGTGGCGTGGATTCAGTAAAGTTCTGGAAATATTCTTTAGAAACTGTGGTCCATGTTGACATGATAGCCTCATGCATTTGCTGTAGATTTGTCGGCTGCACATATTGCTGTGAATCTCCAGTTCTACCACATCCCAAATGTGTATGCCAAGTTCTGACAGTACCAACTATCAGTCCCAGCAGAAATCGCGATTTGTTGGACCAGGGACTTTTACCAATCCTCAGCTATCCAGTTTTGGTGAGCCTGTGCCCACTGAAGCCTTAGTTTCCTGTTTTCAGCTGACGGGGGTAGAACTCTGTAGGGTCTTCTGCTGCTGCTATAGCCCATCCACTTCAAGGTTCGACGTGTCGTGAACTCAGAGATGCTCTTCTGCATACTATCGCCTTCCTATCACCTTAAACCTGTCTAACCATTCTCCTCTAACCTTTCTCATTAACAAGGCCTTTTCGCCCATAGAACTGCCACTCACTGGATGTTTTGTGCTTTTCACACCATTTTGTGTAAACTCTAGAGACTGTTATGTGTGAAAATACCCAAGAGATCAGCAGTTTCTGAGACACTAAGAATCATTCCACTGTCAAAGTAACTTAGATCACATTTTCTTCCCATTCTGATGTTTAGTCTAAACAACAACTAAACCTCATGACTATCTGTATGTTTCTAGGCATTGAGATACTGCCACTTGATTGGCTGATTAGATATTTGCATTACCGATGTACCTAATAAACTTACTAAAACAGGGGAGGGGCTTCATGCATTATTATTATTATTATTATTATTATTATTATTATTATTATTATTATTATTATTATTATTATTATTATATTAATAATAATAATCATAATTGGATATAAATGTTAATGAGGGAAATATCTAGCTTATTCATACATGTGATCACCATGAGAGAAGTACTGGCCATGTTGTAATCATGTATGATCCACATGAAGGTACCAACATAGTGGGACCAACATAGAGGTACCAACATGGCATTACTAACAGTGGTACCAACATGGCAATACTAACATAGTGGTATCAACATGGCAATACTAACAGTGGTACCAACATGGCGGACCAACATAGCGGTACCAACATAACAAGTACTAACATAGTGATACAAACATGGAGGTACCAACATAGCGGTACCAACATAGTGATACCAACATGGAGGAACCAACATGGCGTACAACATTGCGGTATCAACATGGCGGTACCAACATGTCGGTACCAACATAGCGGTACCAACATAGTGATACAAACATGGAGGTACCAACATAGTGATACCAATATAGCGGTACCAACATAGTGATACCAATATGGAGGTACCAACATGGCAGTACCAACATTGCAGTACCAAATAGCAGTACCAACATAGTGATACCAACATAGCGGTACCAACATAGCAGTACCAACTTAGTGATACCAACATAGTGATACCAATATAACGGTACGAACATAGTGATAACAACATGGAGGTACCAACATAGTGTTACCAACATAGTGGTACCAACATAGTGGTACCAACATAGTAACAGCCAACGAAATGATATTCCCAAACGCCTGCAGAAAAATAATCAGAATAAATACTGTTTTATTATTAACTGAACAGGTAACAAATATAACAAAAAAAAGAGAACAAAAAGTTAAATAAAAATCTAGGGAGCACAAAAGAGAATAATTAAAATCCAAATGAGAGAAGGCAATAAAAGGGAAATAATGATAATCAAACGAGCGTCCATACTGCCCTCGCCAGGCAAGGAAACAATTGTCAAATGAGTGTCCGCGTGCGAGAGTCGCAATCAATTGCAATGAAAGGGGAGATGGGACAGGGGGGGGGGAGGTGGGAAAGGGAAGAGAGGGGAGAAAGGTGGGAAAGGGAAGAGGGGGTGGTTGGTGTTCAAAACAGATGTTCTCACAGTACCTGCAGTCAAACGAGACACCTAATTGTCACTTCCTGATTGGTTTGCGATTCTGAATGTGTTGTAATTTCCAGAAGTGAATTCATAACATTTTGTACCTCCACCACAGTGGTTTTGGGCACCGCTGCAGTGTGTGTTTCTTGTTTTTAACTTCAGTTGCTACTCTGTTTCAGTTGAACTCCTGTTCAATTCCTTGTTCAATTCCTACCTACAACTTGCTCAACTGCTAACTATTGTCCAGCCTCATGTTTGAGTGGTAAGACTTTGAGACAAGTATGGTAGAAAGACACTATGTGTAGAGCGAACCTGTATTTACACACGACATTTCCCTCTCAGAGCTGATAACAGTTTTGTTCGTACGTAGATGGATGTCGTTCACCTGAACCTGAGTACTGCTCCTAATAATGTTGCAAAACTTGGCTTGTTACTCCTCGCCCGTTATGACATCTCTTATCGGACAGTCACCTTTTTGATTCCTTCAGAACTGCTGTACATGTCCCTTAATCATGTCTTAGATGGAGAAGCTTCTTGTGGCGAAACTTTTCCTTAATGTACGTGAATTTCGGCACCTAGGACCCAGGCTTCATCAACTAATTTTTATGTGGGAATATAGAACGACGTGAGAAAGTTTGTCGATGATACGAAAAAATAGGCCGTCAAGTAATTTCTGATGGGCTTATGTTGTGGCAGGTGAAGTGGCAGAGTGTAGGCCTCTAAACCTAGAACACAGAAAATCATTATAACACAAGCTAAATACTGTAGCTTGTGTTATAATGATGCGAGGATGATGCTGGGGTTCATGATGCGAGGATGCTGGGGTTCATGATGCGATGATGTTGGGGTTCATGATGCGAGGATGATGCTGGGGTTCATGATGCGAGGATGATGTTGGGGTTCATGATGCGATGATGCTGGGGTTCATGATGCGAGGTTGATGCTGGGGTTCATGATGCGACGATGATGCTGGGGTTCAAGATGCGACGATGATGCTGGGGTTCAAGATGCGACGATGATGCTGGGGTTCATGATGCGAGGATGATGCTGGGTTTCAAGATGCGACGATGATGCTGGGGTTCAAGATGCGAGGATGATGTTGGGGTTCAAGATGCGACGATGATGCTGGGGTTCAAGATGCGACGATGATGCTGGGGTTCAAGATGCGAGGATGATGCTGGGGTTCAAGATGCGAGGATGATGCTGGGGTTCAAGATGCGAGGATGATGCTGGGGTTCATGATGTGACGATGATGCTGGGGTTCAAGATGCGAGGATGATGTTGGGGTTCAAGATGCGACGATGATGCTGGGGTTCAAGATGCGAGGATGATGCTGGGGTTCAAGATGCGAGGATGATGCTGGGGTTCAAGATGCGACGATGATGCTGGGGTTCAAGATGCGACGATGATGCTGGGGTTCAAGATGCGACGATGGTGCTGGGGTTCAGGACAGCAGAAATTTAAGGCCAAGACAACGGTGCATAAACGTCCGGAATATAGTTAATAAAATTTATTTTTTCATATCAAGAAATAAATAAAATAGAAGTTGTAAGGTATTCTTCACTTTTACATATCTTCAGTTAGTTATTATTTAGATAATACTGTTCAGTTCTGGTCTCCTTATTACAGGATAATACACTGAATAATACACTGGATAATACACTGATAGTACACTGGATAATACACTGAATATGATGACGCAGTTGATGACGCAGTTGATGACGCAGTTGATGACGCAGTAAATCTGCACTTTCTCTAAACACGTAGAATTAGGGAAAATATGATTGAAGTGTATAAATGGAAAACAGGAATAAATAAAAGAGATAAATAGCATGCTAAAAATATCTAATCAAGACAGGACTCGCAGCAGCAGATTCAAACTGGAGAAATTTAGATTTAGAAAGGATAAAGGGAATAGAGTTATAGATGATCGGAACAATCTCCTAGGAAGTGTTATTGAGGCAAGAACTTTGTTAAGAGACGTGAGTGTGAGTTAAACGAGCCTAGCATGGGCCAGTAGGTCTGTTACAGTGTTCCTTCGTTCTCTTGTTCCCATAATTCTTTTCTTTTCGTTACGCTTTCTCCTTCGCTTTTTCCTCCCTTCCTTTTCCTTGTTCTACTTCCTGTTCCTCTATTCTATTTCCCCCCCTCTCCCCTTGCTTTCTTTCCCCTTACTTTCTTTCCGCCTCCCCTCACTGGTGTGGGAAGTGACACAACTGACCTGGACAACTTTCCTTTCTCCAGCCTCGAGAGACAGTAGTAACCCACCACCTTCCACCCTTCACCCTGCCAGGTCCTACCCCCTCACCCTGCCAGGTCCTACCCCCTCACCCTGCCAGGTCCTACCCCCTCACCCTGCCAGGTCCTACCCTCTCACCCTGCCAGGTCCTACCCCCTCACACTGCCAGGTCCTACCCCTCACCCTGCCAGGTCCTACCCCTTCAGCCTGCTAGGTCCTACCCCTTCACCCTGCCAGGTCCTACCCCCTCACCCTGCCAGGTCCTACCCCTTCACCCTGCCAGGTCCTACCCCCTCACCCTGCCAGGTCCTACCCCTTCACCCTGCTAGGTCTTACCACCCCTCAACCTGCTAGGTCCTACCACCCCTCACCCTGCTATGACCTACCCTTTCACCCTGCTAGGTCCTACCCTTCACCCTGCTAGGTCTTACCATCCCTCAACCTGCTAGGTCCTACCACCCCTCACCCTGCTATGACCTACCCCCTCACCCTGCTAGGTCCTACTCCCTGACCCTTCTAGGTCCTACCCCCTCACCCTGTTAGTTCCAACCATCTCTCACCCTGCTAGGTCCTACCATCCCTCACCCTGCTAGGTCTTACCTCCTCACCCAAATAGTCCCTACCCCCTCACCCAACTAGGTCTTACCCCGTCCCCTGCTAGGTCCTACCACCCCTCACCCTTTTAGGTCCTACCATCCCTCACCCTGCTAGGTCCTACCCTCCTCACTCTGCTAGGTCCTACCATCCCTCACCCTGCTACGTCCTACCCTCCTCACCCTGTTAGGTACTGCCCCCTCACTCTGCTAGGTCCTACCCTCCTCACTCTGCTAGGTCCTACCCTCCTCACCCTGCTAGGTCCTACCCCTCACTCTGCTAGGTCCTATGCTCTCACTCTGCTAGCCAGGCTGTGGTTCGTACGTTGGACTGCGTGCGACCAGCAGTAACAGACTGGTTGATCAGGCTCTGATCCAACATGAGGTCTGGTCACAGACCGGGCCGCAGAAGCGTTGACCCCTGGAACTCTCTCCAGGTATACTCCAGGTATAGGTCCTACCCATCTCACCCTTCTAGGTCCTACTTTCCTCACCCTGGTAGGCCCTATCTCCCACTCTGCTAGGCCCTATCCCGTTCACTCTGCTAGGTCCTACCACCCCTCACCCTACTAGGTCCTACCCCTCACCCTGCTAGGTCCTACCCGTTCACCCTTGCTAGGTCCTACCACCATTCACCCTGCTTGGTCCTACCCCCTCACCCTGCTAGGTCCTACCACCCTCACCTAGCTAGGTCCTACCATCCCTCACCCTTCTTGGTCCTACCCCCTCACCCTGGAAGGTCCAACCTCCCTCACCCTGCTAGGTCCTACCACCCCTCATCCTGCTAGGTCTTACCACCTCTCACCCTGCTAGGTCCTACCCCCTCATCCTGTTGCTAGGTAGTACCCCCTCACCCTGCTAGGTTCTTCCACCCCTCACCCTGCTACGTTCTTCTCCCATCACCCTCTTAGGTCTTATCCCCTCACCCTGCTAGGTCTTTCCACCCCTCGCCCTGCTAGGTCTTTCCACCCCTCACCCTGCAAGGTCCTTTCCCCTCAACCCGCTAGGTTCTTCTTCCCTCACCCCGCTTACGTGTTACCACCCCTCACACCTGCACCTTCTAACACCCATCACCTCCCAGGTCATACCCCCTCATCTCTCTTCTTAGGGGTTATATCTTCATATTTTTCCTCAGGTTCTTCTCTCATGTCCCTGAGGTCTTTCCCTGTGAGGTCTTTGTTCGAAAACCTTTGAGGTCTTACTCTGAGATTCTTTCTAAGAGTATGAGCCCCCGACTTTCCTCCTGACAAGACAGCTGCAGGGGTGTGAGACCCCCAGACCCACCTCTTGGCAAGGCAGGTGCAGGGGTGTGAAACCCAAAGACCCACCTCCTGGCAAGGCAGGTGTGGGTATGTAGAACACGAAGACTCACCTCCTGACAAGGCAGATGCAGGGGTATTAACCCCGTAGACCCACCTCTTGGCAAGGCAGGTGCAGTGGTATGAGACCCCCAAACCCACTTTCTGACAAGACAGCTGCAGGGGTGTGAGACCCCCAGACCCACCTCCTGACAAGGAGAGTGCTGAGAAGAAAACTTTTGGAACCATAGGGAAAACTACCAAAGTAAGAAAACTTTTCACTATATTACATTTATAGTTCACCTTTCGAGACAAAGCATACCTGGGCAGCGCCGGCTTATTCCGCTAGTTGGAAATAAAGAAAAAATCCATCTCTTCTACTCTCTCTCTCTCTCTGAATCTCTCTCTCACCCTGCTGCTTCCTCCTCCGTCCGCCAGACTGTCTTACCTGAAACCAAAATTAGATTACATTAATCGTATTACATTAAAATTCACTACAGATCATGTTCACTGTTGGGAATGTAGAAGAAAGGGGATGGAGAGAGAGGAAGAGAAAGAGAGAATACAAGGAGATGCAAGGGCCCTCGTTCAGACGGCTAATCTGATGGAGATATAAATTCAATCAAAATTCTCGTTTTCTTTCACTGAAGATGGAATTCATTTTATGAAGGGGTAACTCGTGCGAATACAAAGTACCGTGTGATGTTTGTCGCAGTTCGGCCGCCTTCTTGGTATTCTGCCACCCACCGTTTAGCCTAAAATAATTAGAGACGGGATTGATTCACCAGTTAGTTACTCATGTAAGTCTAGGTGAGCGTGTGTGTATGTCTGCTTTCACTGACGTATTAGTTTGAGTTTAGCTGCAATGGAGTGTGTAGTAGTGGTAGTAGTAGTAGTAGTAGTGGTAGTAGCAGTAGTAGTAGTAGTAATGGTAGTAGTAATGTGTGTGTCTGTGAAGACGAAAGTTGAAGTGACTGATAGAAAAGAGGAAAGGAAGGTACGTGGAGTGTTAAAGCGCCTGTAAAAAGAAGCTCATCTGTGGAATATAATGGTACTAACGCTTGTATATGAGTGTGAGGCATGGTCTTTCAATGTTGTATTGTGGAGGAAGCAGTGGAGCTGTCATGTTTGACATCAATGTATGGAGTGAGTACTGTGCAGACAAAAAAAGAGCGGAGAAATAGTTTGCTTTTATGGATGGTACTATATATAAGAGGACGAACGAAGTGGTTCTTGAAATGGTTTAGACATTTGGAAAGTAGAACAGAATATGTTGACCAAGAGTGTGTATAAATCCAAGGTGGACAGAAGGATAGTGAACATCCCGGGAAAAGGTGAATGAATGGGTGAAGGTTTTGAGTGTTAGAGGTTTGAACATCCAGTGTGTTAGATCGAGGTGAGTGGAGGTAAGTGGCTTCTTAGAGTGCAAGGTAGAATTTATGAAGGGATTTATGAAAACCGGTGGAAAGTACTGTACCTGCTGACCCTCGTAACTACCTGCTGACCCTCATAACTACCTGCAGATCCTTATAACTACCGGCTGACCACCATAACTCCTAGTTGACGTTAGTAACTGTCAGCTGACCTAATTAGCTGCAGTGTTCCCAGCTACATAGTCACTCTGACAATAACAATCAAACTTAGGTAGCAATTACTGTGTAATCAGACTGTACCAGCCACAACCTGACCCTGACTGGTTGGGCTCCGATCTGATCCTGTCTAGTGAGGGTTCCGACCTGACCCTGACTGACAGGGATCACAACCTGACCCTGACTGGCAGGGATCACGACCTGACTCTGACTGGCAGGGATCACGACCTGACCCTGTCTGGTGAGGGTCATAACCTGACCCTGTCTAGTGAGGGGAGTTCCTACCTGACCCTGACTGGCAGGGGTCACGACCTGACACTGGCTGGTGAGGGGTCATGACCTGACCCTGTCTGGTATGGGTAACCACCATGCCCTGTCTAGTGAAGGTCATAACCTGACTCAGGTTTGTGAAGGTCATGACATGACTCAGGTTTGTGAAGGTCATGACCTCAGTGGTAAACTCCCTCCGGTCCCAAACAAGGTCACGTCCAGCCAATGTCTCTCAGAGAAAAAGCTTCTCCACGATCATACAGTATTTCACACCTCAGGAAATATTACAGTATTTGTATTATATTGAGGTAAATGCTGGGGTGTTGGGGAAAGGGGTGGGATTACATTATGGGGAATCAAATACAAAATGGGAGCTGACACAGTTACTTTTTGCTGATGATACTGTGCTTTTTTGGGAAACTGAGAAGTTGCACAGGTTAGTGGACGAGTTTGGGGGGATGTAAACTGTAAAGGAAGAAAGTTGATAGTGAAATGCGTAGAATTAGGGGGATATAATTGAGGTGTATAAATGGAAAACAGGAATAAATAAAGGGATGTAAATAGCGTGCTGAAAATATCCAGCCAAAACAGGACTCGCAGCAATGGTTTCAATTTGGAAAAGTTCAGATTCAGGAAGGATATAGGAAAGCACTGGTTTGGTAATAGAGTTGTGGATGAGTGCAACAAACTCCCGAGTACCGTCATAGGGGCTGGGACGTTGTGTAGTTTTAAAAATAGGTTAGATAAATACATGAGTGGGTGTGAGTGGGTGTGAGTTGGACCTGAATAGCTTGTGCTACTAGGTCAGATGCTGTACTAATTCCTTAAGTGGAAGTGACCTGACTACCTGGAGTTTACCTGGGGAGGGTTAAATCCAGGTAGTTGGCTAAATAAAAATATGAGTGGGTGCGGGTGGGTGTGAGTTGGTCCTGACTAGCTTGTGCTACTAGGTCAGATGCCGTGCTCCTTCCTTAAGTGAATGTAACCTGACCTGGCTGGGTTGGAGACTTGGACCTGCCTCGCATGGGCCAGTAGGCCTGCTGCAGTGTTCCTTCTTTCTTATGTTCTTATGTTCTTATTACAGCAAACTACAACCAACCCAAAGATATGTTTTAATTAAAAAAATCACGAAAAGGAATGAAAACTACACAGAGATTTCGTAAGGTTGCTTCTCTGTTTACATCATTTTACTTCGCTTCCACGCCCGCTGCCTCTGTGTCTGACTGAAGAAGTCTACTGTGTGGGCGAAACGTTTTTTTCATCAATAAAGATTCCCAACTGTCTTACTCTTCAACCTTAAGTAAGCTCAGGACAACATGAAACAGTGGTATAACAAGGTATCTATACCTCAAAGGCAGCTTTACCATCTCTGAAGTCTTAGCAAGAATCCTCCTGAAAACTGTAAACCCTGCCATCACATAGTGTCTCCTGCTAATACTACACAAAGAACTTCGCAGAGGTGGAACACTGATACAGACCTTCTCTAATCCAACCTCCAACAGAAATATTTGTCTACCTATATTTTTGTGCTACCCAAGTAATTGCTTTCACCTTTTTCCTCATGTGCAAGTTGATTATTCTACCTTATTGTATTACTACTACTACTACAACTTATGTCTCTACTACCACCACTAGTATTACACCTCACTCTGAGCATATATATACCCTCTGTGTCCATGTATTGTTTGTAACAACTTGATAAAACTCCTGGAGAGCGAAACGTTGCCACAATAAAATGTCACATTAGTTGCATTTGTGCCCCTTTACTTAACAAGTTAGTAGTTGTTTCTAACACCTGAGACGAATATATATCCCGTCTTCATATGTTTAAAAATTATCATCTCATTGTCACTCTCTGCAAATCCACCTTCGGTTAGTCCTTAATCATTTTTCTTAGTCACTTAGTAATGGCTAACATTATTGCCATCCAGAATTACTAAGTTCCCCATAAAATCCCTCCAGAAAGGAAGGAAGGACTGCTGTACATTTTCCGATATTGTGGCTGCCTTAACCTCTTTGCCAGAAGGAAAACTCCATTTCTCAGGTCAGCTGCGAGGAGTCTTTTCAGAAATAAAAAGACACCAGAATATTAAAGTTTATTGTTCTTACAGGTGGATGCCAGCGATATTGTACTTGACTCATCTCTTCAAACATCTGGAGAGGAAGTTTTCTATCTCGTGTCCTACTTCTCCACGAATTTTAAGCCACGTCAGTGGGCCTACGTGAAAAAGAGGCCCCTGGCTCTGTTAATGACATTGGAGCACATCGATACATGTCTATCATCCTCTTCGTAATCAATTCAGACATACAGCGATTGCAACTCATGGCAATCGCTGTCTGTTTAAATTGTTGTAGACCTATGTTAGCCCTAATGTCTGTTGTCTCTCTGACGATGACTTGGCCTTAAAGTGATTGATTTAAAAAAAAAAATCTTGAAATTTTGAAGTTATTTTTTAAAGCTCTGCCATCTGGGTAGGATACTAAGATATGAAGTGCAGTTCTATTAGTTAGTTTTCTTTATTTGTGCCAGAGTGTCATGCTACACATGTGAGGGAAGCCATCAAACCACAGTTGTAAAAGTGCTGTGGGGCTGGGGGTATAGCATATACCGAGTATGTCATCTATATTTATAGTGCATCTCATAATCACATCTTGCATGCCCTTTCAATCAGCCAGAGCCATCCTGTAGTTTATTGCCGTTGGGGCCCCACGACTGGTTGACAAATGTCAACCAGTCAAAATGAGAGGCTGAACACCAGAGGAGTTGATGCTACACTTACACCCAGGTATGGAGGTCAGTCTCTCACCAGCTCTGGTTGATTACAGACTCTCTTGAATGAATCTGAACCAATGGCAGTGAGCATACTCTTGTTCTCTTGCTGCTCTTGTGCACAAACTGTAAAGAGTATAAATGTTCATGGTGGAAATATGGTGCCATCATAAAACTACTCTTGGTGTTTGCCTTTGTTTTTAATTCTTCTTAATTAATTGTTCCCTGAATGGTGATCTATCTTATGGTCAGGGACCACAGGCATTTCATTTGTACCTGTGTACTTAACAGTTACAGAGGTGGGTGGTGGTAAAGAAGTGGGCGGTGGGACAGAGGATGATGGTGGTAGAGTGGTGGGTGGTGATACAGTGGTGGGTGGTGATACAGTGGTGGGTGGTGGTACAGAGGAGGGTGGTGGTTCAGAGGAGGGTGGTGGTACAGAGGAGGGTGGTGGTACAGTGGTGGGTGGTAGTACAGATGTAGGGGGGTTAGAGAAGTGAGGGGTGGTACATAATTAAAAACCTAGTAGTGAAAAACACAGTCCCCTATACTATCCTCAATCTCCACCCACTCAGTAGAAAACACAGTCCACCTATACTATCCTCACTCTCCCCCATTCAGTAAAAAACACAGTCCCCCTATACTATCCTCACTCTCCCCCACTCAGTAGAAAACACAGTCCCCCTATACTATCCTCACTCCACCCACTCAGTAGAAAACACAGTCCACCTATACTATCCTCCCTCTCCCCCACTCAGTAGAAAACACAGTCCCCTATACTATCCTCACTTCCACCCACTCAGTAGAAAACACAGTCCACCTATACTATCCTCCCTCTCCCCCACTCAGTAGAAAACACATTCCACCTATACTATCCTCACTCCCCCACTCAGTAGAAAACACAGTCCACCTATACTATCCTCACTCTCCACCCACTCAGTAGAAACACAGTCCACCTATACTATCCTCACTCTCCCTCCACTCAGTAGAAAACACAGTCCCCCTATACTATCCTCACTCTCCCCTACTCAGTAGAAAACACAGTCCACCTATACTATCCTCACTCTCCCCCCACTCAGTAGAAAACACAGTCCCCTATACTATCCTCACTCTCCCCACTCAGTAGAAAACACAGTCCACCTATACTATCCTCACTTCCCCCACTAGTAGAAAACACAGCCCCCCTATACTATCCTCACTTCCCTACTCAGTAGAAAACACAGTCCACCTATACTATCCTCACTCCCCACTCAGTAGAAAACACAGTCCACCTATACTATCCTCACTCTCCCTACTCAGTAGAAAACACAGTCCCCTATACTATCCTCACTCTCCCCCACTCAGTAGAAAACAAAGTCCACCTATACTATCCTCACTCTCCCACTCAGTAGAAAACACAGTCCACCATACTATCCTCACTCTCCCCCACTCAGTAGAAAACACAGTCCACCTATACTATCCTCACTCTCCCCTACTCAGTAGAAAACACAGTCCCTATACTATCCTCACTCTCCCCCACTCAGTAGAAAACAAAGTCTACCTATACTATCCTCACTCTCCCCCACTCAGTAGAAAACACAGTCCACCTATACTATCCTCACTCTTCCCCACTCAGTAGAAAACACAATCCCCATACTATCCTCACTCTCCCCACTCAGTAGAAAACACATTCTCCTATACTATCCTCACTTCCCACTCAGTAAAAACACAGTCCCCTATACTATCCTCACTCTCCCCACTCAGTAGAAAACACAGTCCACCTATACTATCCTAACTCTCCCACTCAGTAGAAAACACAGTCCCCTATACTATCCTCACTCCTCACTCAGTAGAAACACAGTCCCCTATACTATCCTCACTCTCCCCCACTCAGTAGAAAACACAGTCCCCTATACTATCCTCACTCTCCCCCCACTCAGTAGAAAACAGTCCCCATACTATCCTCATCTCTCCCCACTCAGTAGAAAACAGTCCCCTTACTATCCTCACTTCCCCCCACTCAGTAGAAAACACAGTCCACCTACAATCTCCACACTTTCCACTCTTCCCACTCAATAAAGAACACAATCCATCAACAGTACCTCCCCCTCCCATCTCCATTACCCAGAAGAGGAAATCCCAGTCATAGTGCTGGCAATGACAACCTTTCGGTGATCAGTTGCCATCCTCATGACCTGATAAATATTAAGATGTACGCGATACACGTTTATTACAAATTAAAATGTTGAAAAAGTCTATAAAGTCTAAAAAAAATCTCTTACTAGAATGGTTGTCGACATCTTCATTGCCCTACTGATGTCTCGCACTTCAGACTGACAGATATCAGCACCTTGTATGAGCCTCATCCTGAATGATGGAATATGAGAGGGAAACACAGCTTTTGTTTCCACTGTGTGAGACTATCACATGGAATAAAGTAGCAGCACACTGCTGATGTATTCAATTTTGTTAAAAAAATAAAAAGAACACTGTCGACCTATTCTTCCCCTCCTTCTCGCTCCCCTCCCCCATCTATTCCCTCCCTTCCCCCATCTCTCCCCCAGTAGAGGAGAACACTTGGCTGGAACTTGTGTGACAGTAATCTTGTTTCTCGCATGATAGCCCAGATTAATGCTGTCTGGCCAGGCGCTGCACGCAAGTTGATAAATGAAGGAGCAGACACAGACCAAGATAACTGAGGGAAGTGAGAGACGCAGGGACAGCAGTGGAGGGAAGGCAAAGGTAATAGAAAGTAACAACCGAGAAACAGAGGGGGAAAAAAAGTAATCTAAGAAACATATTTGAGATGGAACCAAGAGACACAACGATTATTAAATAGCTAGAGGAGGAACGATTGTTCTAGGCCTATTAATATGGGGTCAGTAGGCCTACCAGCATGAGTTAGTAGGCCTATTAGGAAGGGTCAGTAGGCCTAGTAGTATGGATTAGTAGGCTTAGTAGCATGGGTCAGTAAATCTGCATGGGTCATTAGGCCTACTAGTATAGGTCAGTAGGCCTATTAGCATGAGCCAGTAGATCTTTCAAAGTTCAGGTCTACTAGTATGGGGTCAGTAGGCCTATTAACAGGAATCAGTAGGTCTACTAGCATGGACCAGTAGGCCTACTATCATGGACCAGTAGGCCTAATATCATGGACCAGTAGGCCTACTATCATGGACCAGTAGGCCTACTATCATGGACCAGTAGGCCTACTATCATGGACCAGTAGGCCTGTTCACATTGGGCAGTAGGCCTACTCACATGGGGCAGTAAGCCTACTAGCATGGGTCAATTGGCCTATTATCATAACTCAGTAGGTCTATTAGCATGAACCAATAGATCTTTCAAAGGTTAGTCTACTAGCATGGGGACAGTAGGCCTATTAGCATGGATCAGTAGGTCTACTATCATAGATCAGAAGGCCTACTAACATGGGGCAGTAGGCCTACTAGCATGGGTCAGTAGGTCTACTAGCATACGTCAGTAAGCTTACCAGTATGAGCCAGTAGACCTAGTAGCATGAGCCAGTAGACCTAGTAGCATAGATCAGGTCTTCAAACATGGGTCAGCAGGCCTACTAGCATGGGACCTGTACATCTACTAGCATGGGTCAGTTGGCAGTGATGGGCCAATATGCCTAGGGATTGGCCAGTAGACTTACAAGTATGGGTCAGTAAGCCTACTGCATGGGACAGTAGGCCTAGTAGGCCTAGCATGTGTCAGCAGGTCTACTAGAATAAGAAAATAGGTCTTCTGCATGGATCAGTAGGCCTACTTGCATGGCATGGGTAACAGTTGCTGTCTACCAACCTACTACCTTCATATATATATATATATATATATATATATATATATATATATATATATATATATATATATATATATATATATATATATATATATATATATATATATCTTATCCCTTCCATAGCACGACCCTAATAAAACAAATTATTCCAGACAAGCTCAGTGATTCAGAGGAATACGGGGACCCTTACCCACCCCAGTGCCATCACTGAATGGGAATTTTGTTGCTTCCAACATCAAAACCTATGAAGAACTGGTCTCAAACATTAAGTTTGGGACGGCCTTATCACTGAAAAGATACTTGCCAATGTTTAAGGCTGTAACAAGACGGGAGACCCCGTCTCCTAGCTGGAGTGCACGTCACTTCCTCCTCCAAACATTCCATTTCCCAGGGGAAATTTAATGTTTTCGACCCTAAGACCCTTCACAGTGGGCTCTGCCCTTGCGCCCTATTCACACGGAATATTTGCGGCAATGCCAAGCCGACCAATATGGTCTACATGGTCTTAACTGTTCCAAAACCAATGGCTGGATGCAAGACACAAGAAGTCAACGACATCATAAAGAGAACCTTGCTACAGCTGGATGCCCAGCCGAGAGAGAGCCTCGATCACCAAGCAAACCGCCCCGACGGGGATCACCATCTATCCTTGGAAGAATGGCAAGCTCTTAGCATGGGACTATACCTTGTGTCGACACTGGCTGACACCTACATTCATCACAGTGTCGGGCGAAAGGGAGAGCTGGACCACAGGGAGGAGTACAAGATCGGCAAGTACAGGGACATAAGCCAACAGTATTAATTTGTCCCAGTGGGATCAGAGACCTTGGGATCATGTGGAAAAAGTGCAACACGTTTCCTTAAAGAACTGGGTTCCAGACTCATCGACACCACCAGGGACCCAAGGGCAGCCACTTTCATGTTCCAGCGCCTCAGCGTGGCCATCCAGAGGGTAAATGCATGCTGTGTACTGGGCTCACGTCCGGCTTCGGAGGAGCTGGAAGAGATTCATAATCTTTGATATATTTTACCAATGTATTCATGTTCATGTTTTGTGTTTTCTATCAATGTATTCTGTCTATTAATAAAGCACTCATTCAATATATATAGGGAGGGTAGGAGAAGAAAATATTCTAACAGCCCGGGGAGAACCTCGAGTTTTCCCTGAGGTACGTTTATTGTCTTTCTGAGGATGAGGGTATATATATATATATATATATATATATATATATATATATATATATATATCCTGAAAGGGTTAACTCAGGTATATATATATATATATATATATATATATATTGCTTAAATAGCAACGTCTTCTTGAGTATGCAATAATTTCGCAAAATATATATATATATATATATATATATATATATATATATATAAAATATATATATATATATATATGAAAAAGTTACAGTAAACAGGTGATATCAAAATATGCAAGCAACCAAGAGGAATTCCAAGCGCGTGACTACTCACATTATCAAGGAACTATGTGGTTGTCTGCTATTATATATATATATATATATATATATATATATATATATATATATATATATATATATATATATATATATACAAAGGACCAGTAGGCTTACTAGTATATCTTGAGGGACTGACCACCTCCAACAGTAGGGGTAGGGACTGATCACCACTGCTTCCAGAGCTATATTTACTTGTATTCTACTGAAGAAGCCTGTTGTGCAGACGAAACGTTTCGGCAACAAAGGACCTAAGTGATGTAAATGCGTCTTATTCATTTAATAGCATGGTATAGTAGCCTTATTTATATTTTCATATTAACATAAATTAAGCAGAGGAAGAAGTGAGTGTAAGGTTTTTCACAGTGGAAAAAATATATTTGATTAAGTGAGAGTAAACAGAGACAAAAATCTAAAATGTTTTAAAGAGTAAGTCAAGACTGAAAAAAATCATTATCAGTAAATTCTGATTTTCGCAATCATGTTTAATCTCTTGTGAAAGACGAGGTGAATCATAGAACCGATGAGGGGAAAAGGTGAGTGGTGGACTGCGGTGTATGTGGGGAATGTATGAAAGTATAGTTAAACCAATACTTATATTGGTGTGAGACATGGGTGGTGAATGTTGCAACGAGGAGAAGGCTGGAGGCAGTGGAGATGTCATGTCTGAGGGCAATGTGTGGTGTGAATATAATGCAAAGAATTTATAGTTTGGAAATTGGAGGATGTGTGGGATTACCCAGAGAGCTGAGGAGGGGTTGTTGAGGTGGTTCGGACATGTTGAGAGAATGGAACGAGACAGAATGACTTGGAGAGTGTATAAATCTGTAGTGGAAGGAAGGCGGGGTAGGGGTCGTCCTAGGAAAGGTTGGAGGGAGGGGGTAAAGTAGGTTTTGTGTGCGAGGGGCTTGGACTTCCAGCAAGTATGCCTGAGCATGTTTGATAGCAGTGGGTGGAGACAAATGGTTTTTAAGACTTGATGTGCTGCTGGAGTGTGAGCAAGGTAACATTTATGAAGGGAGGAGGGGTGTTATATGTGTGTGTGTGTGTGTGTACTCACCTATTTGTGGTTTCAGGGGTCGAGTCACAGCTCCTGGCCCTGCCTCTTAAATGATCGCTACTAGGTCCTCTCTCTCTCCCTGCTCCATGAGCTTTATTAAACATCGTCTTAAAACTATGTATGGTTCCTGCCTCCACTACGTCACTAGCCAGACTATTCCACTTCCTGACAACTCTGTGACTAAAGAAATACTTCCTAACATCCCTTTGACTCATCTGAGATTTCAACTTCCAATTGTGACCCCTTGTTTCTGTGTTCCATCTCTAGAACATCCTGTCTCTGTCCATCCTGTCAATTCCTCGCAGTATTTTGTATGTCGTTATCATGTCTCCCCTAACCATCCTATCTTCTAGCGTCGTCAGGCCGATTTCTCTTAACCTTTCTTCGTAGGACATTTTCCTTAGCTCTGGGACTAGTCGTGTTGCAAACCTTTGCACTGTGTGTGTGTATGCGTGTACTCACCTAATTGTACTCACCTAATTGTGGTTGCAGGGGTCGAGACTCAGCTCCTGGCCCCGCCCCTTCGCTGTGTGTATGTGTGTGTGTGTTTGGAACCTGCAGAGGAACATATATTTTTGTTTGGTTCGAAAGGTTTGTCAATATTCATAAACATGATTGATTTTTTGTCACAATATTCGTATATTCTCTTATATGTAATATTCTTCTTGTAACAGTATTAGTATATATGTAACATTTTTCTTGTATTGGTATATATTTTACAATCTTTCATTTTCATTTTTTTTTGTTTCTCTGTGACATTCTTTGGTTCTTTTACCTCGTCTTTCTTGCCTTTCCTATTTGCTCTCTTTAATTTCTATTTGTTACCATTCTTAATTTCACTCAGCCCGTCAGTGTCGTTCAACCTATCGTCTCTCTCACCCTCTCTCTCTCTCTCTCTCTCTCTCTCTCTCTCTCTCTCTCTCCCTCCTCCTCGTTCATCACCTTCTGCCCGTGTTCCCTGGGAGACAGCATTAATCTGGGCTATCAAGCAGGAAACAAGATTACTGTCACACACCAGATTCTGCTTCTGCGTTTTCCTTTGTGGGCGGCGAACGATGGGCAGTGGGTGGCGGGATGGGTGGTTGATGATGGGTGGTTGGTGGTGGATGATGAGTGGTTGGTGATGGGTGATGGGGGTAGGTGGTGGATGATGGGTGGTTGGTGGTAGGTGATGGATGGTTGGTGATGGGTGATGGATGGTTGGTGGTGGTGATGGGTGGTTGGTGGTGGTGATGGGTGGTTGGTGATGGGTGATGGGGTTGGTGGTGGATGATGGGTGGTTGGTGGTGGGTGATAAATGGTTGGTGATGGATGGTTGGTGGTGGGTGATGGGTGGTTGGTGGTGGGTGATGGGTGGTTGGTGGTGGGTGATGGGTGGTTGGTGGTGGGTGATGGGTGGTTGGTGGTGGGCGATGGGTGGTTGATGATGGGTAGTTGGTGGTGGATGATGGGTGGTGGGTGGTTACCTTTGATATACCTTTGAAGAGTTTCGAGAGTATCTACTCTCTGAGCCCGGCCATGAGCCAGGCTCGTCTGGTGCTTGCCTGGTCAACCAGGCTGTTGCTGCTGGAGGCCCGCTGCCCCACATATCCATCACAGCCTGGTTGATCTGGCACCTGGTGAAGATATTTGTCCAGTTTCCTCTTGAAGGCTTCTACACTGGTTCCAGCCGTGTTTCGGATATCTTCTGGCAAGATGTTGAATAGTCTGGGACCCCGGATGTTAATACAGTGCTCCCGTATTGTCCCCACCGCACCCCTGCTCCTCACTGGGTTTATTTTACACTTTCTCCCATATCTCTCACTCCAGTATGTTGTTATGGCAGTGTGCAGATTTGGGACCAGGCCCTCAAGTACTTTCCAGGTATATATTATCATGTACTCTCTCTCCTCCGCTCCAATGAGTACATGTTCAAGACTTGAAGGCGTTCCCAATAATTTAGATGTTTCAATGGCTCAATGTGAGCCGTAACGATCTCTGGATTGTTCCAGCTCGCTATTTCTCCTGCCCTGAACGGGGCCGTCAGCACAGAGCAGTATTCTAAGTGAGGAGCACAGCGATTTGAATAGTGTCACCATCGGCATTATTTCCCCTTTTTTTGAAAATTCCCCAATACCCACCCGTCATCTTCCTGGCTGTGTGATCTTTGTCTTGTTATGGTCTTTAAACGACAGATCAGCAGACATAATTATTCCCAAGTCCTTTACGTGTTCCTTTCGTTCAATGTGGTGACCCTCTTGCGTTTTGTATATAGTTTTCCTTTTGAGTTCTTCATTTTTTCCATACCTAAGCAGCTGAAACTTATCACCATTGAACGTCATGTTGTTCTCCACTGCCCATTGAAGACCCTGCTTATGTCCTCCTGTAATTTTTCAGTGTCCTCTACGTAGTGACTTTCATGCTTATTTTAGTGTCATCTGCAAATGATGATACAAAAGGTGCTGGGTGTTTTATCTATGTTCCAGAGGATGAGAAACAGCAGAGGTGCCAGGACAGTGGTTGGTGGTTGGTGGTGGATGATGGATGGTTGGTGGTTGGTGATGGGTGGTTGGTGGTGGGTGATGGGTGGTGGGTGATGGGTGGTTGGTGGTGGTGATGGGTGGTTGGTGGTGGGCGATGGGTGGTTGATGATGGGTGGTTGGTGGTGGATGATGGATGGTTGGTGGTTTGATGGGTGGTTGGTGGTGGGGTGATGGTGGTGGGTGATGGGTGGTTGGTGGTGGTGATGGGTGGTTGGTGGTGGGCGATGGGTGGTTGATGATGGGTGGTTGGTGGTGGATGATGGATGGTTGGGTTGGTGATGGGTGGTGGGTGGTGGGTGATGGGTGGTGGGTGATGGGTGATGGATGGTTGGTGGTGGGTGATGGGTGGTTGGTGATAGGTGGTGGTGGTGGTGATGGTGGTTGGTGGTGGGTGATGGGTGGTTGGTGGTGGGCGATGGGTGGTTGATAGGGTGGTTGGTGGTGAGTGATGGGTGGTTGGTGGTGAGGATGGGTGGTTGGTGATGGGTGATGGATGGTGGGTGATGGGTGGTTGGTGGTGGGTGGTTGGTGGTGGTGGGTGATGGTTCGTTGTTGGTTGGTAGGTAAGATAAGATAAGATAAGATTTCGTTAGGATTTTTAACCCCGAGAGTTAGGCCACCCAGGATAATCCAAGAAAGTCAGTCGTCATCGAGGACTGTGTTTTATTTCCATTGGGTCCTCAAACTTGTCCCCCAGGATGACCCACACCAGTCGACTAGAACATAAGAAAAAGGAACACTGCAGCAGGCTACTGACCCATGCAAGGCAGGTCCATACCTTTAAAGATTGACCACCTGGATTAACCCTTTCCAGGTAAACCCAGGTAGTCAGGTCACTTCCACTTAAAAAGTATGTCAT